>JASGCC010000204.1:246257-378766 GCA_030067915.1 Hydractinia echinata
AAGATGCCATAAAAGTTGAAATTTGGATCAAGATTTGGCAAAAGCATCGCCATGGACTATCATTACACAATAGCAAACTTTTTTCTTGAGAAACTTTTTAGTAGCTTGACCAACAAATCCTCCAAACTGAGATATTATTAATTGAACTTAGGAATGTTTGTAAATTTTTCAATAGTCTTCAAAAATAAATTTAACTGATGGAGTTAAACACTGAAATTGTTTTTTTGAATGTATTTTTTAAGTTTGTCATGTCTTTAAAAAATTTAGCTGTTTTTTAAAATTATCAACGTAGATGACACTCTGAATGTAGAATGAAGGCAGTATATCATGTATGAACCTGGATATAAACATTTTGTAATTTTATAGTAACTAGCTATTTTTTGATACATAGTTTTCTATAAGAATCTAGCTGAATAATTTGCAAATTCTTTTGATTCTAATTCCATTAAATAATTATATAAAATTTTATATTTAATTAATATTGATTAAAGCATTTTAATTCTTAATGTAGTAAAATCATATAGGAGTTATATACAATGAAAATAATAGTCTTAAAAAATGCAAACTTGTTGCACAAAAAGTTGTAGAAATTATCGTCAAGCAAGTAGAAGAAAAACCTGATTCAACTTTAGGCCTAGCAACTGGAGGCACTTTTGAATTAGTGTATAAATCACTAGTTCACATGAGTCAAATTAAGAAGCTGGATTGATTTAATGTAAAACTTTTAACTTGGATGAGTATGTTGGTCTTCCCCTTCACATCCTATGTCTTATCATTACTACATGAAAGAAAAGCTTTTAATCATTTAAATTTTCTAAAAAACAAATATTCACATTCCTAATGGTATAGCTAATTTTGAACAAGAAACTAGAGAATATGAAGCAAAAATAAAGCAAGCCAAAGGAATTAATTTACAACTTTTAGGATTGGAGAAAATGCTCATATAGGTTTTAATGAACCTGATCTGCTCAGACTCCTTAACTAGAGTAGTCTCTCTTAATGAAAGTACAATTAAGTCTAACGCGCGTTATTTTAAAGGTTGCAGGATGTTCGCGAGAAGCAATAACTATGGGTATTTCTACATTTTACAAGCACAAAAATTATTCTTGTAGGTATAGGAAAAAAAAGCTAAAGCTATTTATGAAACTATATATTTACCTATTTCTTCTCGTGTGCCTGCTTCTTTTTGCGAGACACAAGAAAGTTATGCTGGTTGTAGACGAAAGCTTATTCATTAGTAAGAAGCGAAAAGAAAAAATTTAATAAATTTTAGAGATTTTATTGTTTACAATGTTAAAAAAAGAGTAAAATTAATAATGTTTTAAATATTAAGGAGAGTGAATAAAATGCAAATTCAAAAAAGAACAAAAGTATATAACAACATTAGGCCTGTATCTCAAAACGAAGAAAAAGTTCTTAATCTTTTCAAGGCTGGTATGACAGCAGTAAGAATTAATTTTCACATGGCGATCATCAAGAACAAGGAACTAAGATTAAAATTGTAAAAAAATTATGCGAAAGAATTAAAGAACCTATTTCTATTATTCTAGACACAAAAGGTCCTGAAATTAGAGTTGGCAAATTTATCGTAGATGCAAAAGATTGAAGACAATCAAAGATTACCATTTATACAGATTTGGAGTTATTTCAAGTCAAAATTGTGTTCTAAAATGAAAATGACTGTTTCTTATGACATGTCAAGGACTTAGAAGTTGGAGTCTTAATTTTGGTTGATGATGGCAAACTTATTTTAGAAGTTGAAGATGTTAAACAAGGTGTTGTAATAGCTCGTGCTAAAAATACTCATTTGTTAAAGAAAACAAAAGAATTAATTTACCAGGAACTAAATTTTCTATGCCTTTTTTAAGTAACAAAGATATTCAAGACATTAGATTTGGTTGTGAATTAGGCATTGATTTCATAGCTGCATCTTTTGTTAATACAGCAGAAGATATTCAACAAATTAGAAATATTCTCCGTGATGAAAAAGCCACACACATTAAAATTATAGCTAAAATTGAATCACAATTTGCTATAGATAATTTTGATGATATTCTCCAAGAAGCAGACGCAATTTATGGTTGCAAGAGGTGATTAGGATTAGAAATACCTTATTATAATGTACCAGTTGTACAAAAGATGATGATTAGAAGGGCAAGATCTGTTGGCAAACCCATTATCATTGCAACACAAATGCTAGACTCTATGGAAACAAGGCCTCACCTACAAGAGCTGAAGTAACTGATGTTTATTTTGCTACTGAATTAGGTTCGGATGCAACTATGTTATCTGGTGAATCAGCTAATGGTCTTTATCCTGTCACATCTGTTCAAGTTATGTCTACAATTAATAAAAGAGCAGAAAAAGAATTTTACAATAAGATTACTATCAAGATTATTTAAAAAAATTACCTACATTTGATCCTAGTTCAAGAGAAGCCAAAGGTAAAAAAGTAGCCTTAAGAGCAAATGAAGATGATTATAAATTTGCTGTGGTTTTATCAAGAACAGGTAAATTGCTACAAGCAATTGCCCAACTAAGACCTAACACAAATATTTTGGTGTTACTAATGATCCAAAACAAATCAGTAAATTTGGTATAGTTCATTCAGTGTTCATGTATTGAGATTCAGCAATGTTTTTCAAAATTAAAGAAGATATAAATAATGCAAGGAAGTTGTTAGAAAATTTGGTGGTAAAACTGGTGATAAGTTTTTGCTTGTTCAAAATACAGATATAACAGAACTAGTTCTTTAATTTTTTAAAAAAAAGTTTCAAACTAACTAATAATGTATTCTTCAAGTATTTTTTCAAATCCGTTAATCTTTTTCATTTATAATCACTAATATGGATGTTTTAAAAATTATAGTCAAAAATACAAGTTGCATAAGAATTGATAAGTACATAGCTCAACACTCTAATTTTTCACGAACAGAAATTCAACATTTTATTGATTCAAAATTTAGTTTTAGTGAATAACAATATTGTTAGAAAACCAAATTTTCAAGTTCATGAGGAACAAGAAATACTAAGTCAAACCAAAAAGAAGTGCAAAGTATTTTGATAAAACCTGAAAAGATTTTTTTAGATATTGTTTATGAAGATGAAGACATTATAATAATTAATAAAAAATCTGGCATGGTTGTTCATCCTGCTCCTGGCCATTACTCACATACCCTAGTAAATGCTTTGATGTATCATTTTAATAAGTTTGTCCCAAGTAGATAATACTATTCGTCCAGGAATTGTGCACCGAATTGACAAAGACACTTCTGGTTTACTAATAATTGCAAAAAATAATTTAGCTCACCGTAAATTAGCTGAAAATTTTAAACCCATCAGATTAAAAGAACTTATTTAGCTTTGAGTAGAAGGTATTTTACCAAACAAAATTATTCATATTGACTTGCCCATTGGTCGACATGTAGTTCACCGTACAAAAATGACTGTCACAAAAGTCAATTCTAAAAAAAGCAGTGACTCATGTTTATGCTTTAGAAAATTTTTAACAACAAAACTCTCGTAAAGTGTGAACTAGAAACAGGAAGAACTCACCAAATAAGAGTTCACCTATCTCATATTAATCATCCAATTGTAGGAGATTATGTTTATGGTAGAAAAAAACAAAGTGGAAACGGCCAACTACTTCATGCTTATAAGTTAAAATTTAAACATCCAATTACAAATAAAGAGTTAACATTTCAAACTAAACATAGTAAATTTCAAAATTACTATCCAAATAAATAAAAAGTTAGATAGGATTTTAATTCTGAATGATTATAATTAAGATGTGAAAATATTGTCCTTTTTTATTAATAACAAAATAGTAAAAGTTCATTTGCAGTGAACACAAAACAAAAACATGTATTTAAAATAGTTGATAATAGAAATTAGTTTTAAGTGCACCTTTAAATACCGATCAAGAAATAATTGAAAGCTTTATTAAAAAATATTTAAGTAAATTTGCAAATCATTTAGAAAAGTTTTCTAAAAAGACTTTATTCTCTTTTGAAGAAAAGTGAACATACATTTTAGGCAAAAAAAATTAATCTCTCCTACATTAGTGGTTTTAAACACTAACCACGCTAAAATTTCAGGCAAAAAACTTTGGCTTTTAACTAAAACAGAATCTCTCGGCGAGTATTTTGATGCTTTTACAGAATTACTTAAAAATTGCTTTAAATCAATATCTTGCAAGAACTCAAAAAATTTTTGAAGAAAAAATGCAAATACCTCATCACCAGTGAAAAATTACAAGAAAAAACTCATTCGTGAGCCACTAATAATGTTTTAAAAAGAAGAATTTTCTACAATTGAAAGTTAATCTTTTATAAACCTGAATTTGTTAATTATGTCATTATCCATGAATTAGCACACCACAAAGAGCCTAATCATTCCAAAGCATTTTGAAAAATTGTTGAGTCTTTTGAGCCTAACTTTCAAGAAATTAAGAAAGCACTTAATAATACTTAAGCTTATTTTATTATGCTAATAATGAAGTTCTTATCATAGTTAATTTACTCTTGATATTTTTTAGAATTTAAAAAATAAGAAAATTTAGCCTTTTTTTTGTAAATTATTTATAATTTGAATGTATATTAAAGTTGTAACTAAGAAAATAGGAGTTATTTATGCAAAACAAATTCGCTAATTACATTGGGAAATTCAAGAAAATTAAAAATTGGATTTTGATTGTTATTTTTTTCAATTTTTGTCTTTTGGATTTTTAGTAGGAACCTCTCAAACTAAAAATAGGATCCATTCTAATGTCATTCAACAAAAATTATTGCCCTCCATGGTTTTGGAGCAATCTGGACTCAAACAAGAATTTACATCTCATGTCGATAGGCAAACTTTAACTATGCCTACTCATGATTGAGAGAAGATTCTCCAAACAATGATCATTGTTAGCAAATAAAAGGAATAACAATAAACCTTGAAAAGTTTTTGGTGAGAATCCAAATACTAAAAATTATTGAACAAGATTAAAAGTCTAAAGATAATAACAAACTTTATTTCATCAATCCCAAGAAAAGAGTTGTTCGTAATGTAGAAGCACAAACTGCAGCTGCTGCTGATATAACTCAATAAAAAACTATATTGAATGCAAAAAGATTGGAGATGATTTAATAATTGTACTTTCAAATGATCCAACAGGCAACATTAATTGCTATAACAAAGACGCCATTCGAAAAGAAACTAAGAAAAATGATCACAAGAGATGACATAGGAGCAGCTAACCATGACTCAATGAAGGGTGTAACTATTTCAGTGTCTATGCAACTGACTCTCAAATTACTACAACCAGCTCAAGAATTCACTATAGAACTTACTAAAAGCGATGGAACACCAGTTCAAATAAATAAATTTAAAGTTAAAAGAGATTGAACAATTGCTGAAAAAGCTGCTAATACTAGCATAGATTCAATAAAACAACAATTAGACAAACTAGTTGGAAATGCTTTTAATAATTGTTTTGCCAAGTGACACAACAGGTAATATAATTGCTGATAACAAGGATAAAATTACAAAAGAACTAAGAAAAATGATCACAGGTGATGACATAGGAGAGCTAACCATGACTCAATGAAGGGTGTAACTATTTCAGTGGTCCATGGCCACCGACTCTCCAATTACTACAATCGCCCAGGAAATTACTGTCACTCTAAGTAAAGATGATGGAACCCCAATTAAAATAAATAATTTAAAGTGAAAAAAAGAGTTAACAACTGTAGTTACAACTAAACAACCCGAAGTAAAACTAAGATGCATCTACAAATAATATAAAAGTTGTATTCAAATTCACACCACTTCTTGATGATGAGGATAGAAAGTCAAAACTCCAGTACAAAAAGAGTAGTGATATTACATGGATTGACATAAGTGATAATAAGTTGAAAATATAGATCCAGGAGAATATAACTTAAGATGAAACTCTCATAGATCCATCTCCTGAAAATAAAGAAAGTGAGAAACATCATGATTTTAGATGATTTTACTATTGAACGGGTAATTCTTAATCCCCCCCTCTGCTACTATAGAGTCTAAAGTTCCATATAAAGGAGCAAAATCTGTAATTATCAGTATTAAGTTTCCAGTTTCATATGAAGGTGAAATTACTTATCAAATGAAAGACACTAAATATACATGATCAGATAAATATTCTGAATTACAATATTCATCTGATGAAACTACATGAACTATTTTTAATAAAGATAAAATCACTGTAGATAATAAACCTTATTACACAAAATGAGTTGCTAAGCCCTATAATAAATATTCAGGTGATAAAACTGAAAACACAGTCAACAAAAATTACTGTAACTACAGAATCCAAAATTCAAGTTCCAACTAAAATCCCAAATATAGTTGTTACAAGTCCTACAGCTAAAGGATTAAATGATGGTTCATTCAAAGTTAGATCTAATGCTGATAATACATACTCACAACTTCAATATCACACTGGTACAGAATGGAAGGATCTAATCAATGATCAAACAGTTAATAATCTTGCACCAGGAAAATATCAATTAAGGTGGGTACCTAAAAAAGATACAGATACATATTGATCATCAGAAGGTATGCCTTCAGATGCCAAAGCAAAAAAACTTAGTGATATTGAAATTCCATCTTCTGACTTCATTGAGCTTCCTGATACTACTAATGTTGAAAAGACTATTACTCAAGTTACTCTTAGAGGAAAAGAAGACGGAACTATAACTTTCAACTTTCAAGAAGGGGGAAAGAACTATCAACTTCAAAAACTCCAAAAAGAAGTCACATCAACTACACGAACTTGACAAGATGTTCTTAAAGCTGATGAGAAACTGTATTAAAAGATTCAAGTACTACTAAAACTAAGTGAAAAAATGTGGATGCTACTTTTACATCAGATACAATTGGAACTAGATTAGTAAATAAGTATTCAAAACTTCAATACAAAAATTTAAGAGGGAGAATGAGTTGATGTTGTTATTGGCAAAATTATTGCTGGTCTAAAAGCAGGCACATACGAATTAAAATGGGTTTCAAAGAATGGTGAAAAATATAAAGATACTAATAGCAAAGAGCAAAAGTGAGAAAGTTTTTCTATTCTAGATACAGATGTAATCCAAGATCCACCTGAATTTACTTTCCAAATTCAAAAACCTTCTCATATAGATGCAAAAGATGGAGTTATTACTATTCAACTTAATACTAATTTCGATTGACAAAAGAGTCATTCCAAACTGCAATATTCATCAAACAAAGTCATTTGAAAAATTTTCCTGATGTTAAAACTGATGCTAAAAATAAAATTACTCAGGTTAAAGCTGGTGAGTATTGAATAAAATGAGTTCTTAAAAAGAGCGTGATAAATATTCAAATGGTCAAACTCAAACAAAGTCAACAAAAATTACTGTAACTACAGAATCCAAAATTCAAGTTCCAACTCAAAGCCCAATTATAGTTGTTTAAAACTCCTACAGCTAAAGGATTAAATGATGGTTCATTTCGAAGTTACATCTAATGCTGATAATACATACTCAAAACTTCAGTATCACACTGGTACAGAATGAAGGATCTAATCAATGGTCAAAGAGTTAATAATCTTGCACCAGGAAAATATCAATTAATGTGGGTACCTAAAAAAACTACAGATACATATTTATCATCAGAAGGTGTGTCTTTAGATGCCAAAGCAAAAAAACTTAGTGATATTGAAATTCCACATTCTCAATTCATTGTGCATTCTTGATACTACTAATGTTAAAAAGACTATTACTCAAGTTAGTTTTAAAGGAAAAGAAGATGGAACTATCACTTTCACATTTAAAAACATAGGAGAGAACTGATCAACTTCAAAAAACTCCAAAAAGAAGTCACATCAACTACACAACTACACCAACTTGACAAGATGTTCTTAAAACTGAATTAGAAACTATATTAAAAAGATCCAAATACTAAAACTAGGTGAAAAAATGTGGATGCTACTTTTACATCAGATACCAATTGGAACTAGATTAGTAAATAAGTATTCAAAACTTCAATACAAAAATTTAAGAGGAGAATGAGTTGATGTTGTTATTGGCAAAATTATTACTGGTCTTAAAAACAGGCACATACGAATTTAAAATGGGTTTCAAAGAATGGTGAAAAATACAAAGATACTTCTAGCCAAGAGAAAAAGTGAGGAACTTTTTCTATTTTAGACACAAGCATAATTCCCGATCCACCTAAAAATTACTATGGTGATAAAAAAACCTTCTCATAAAGATGCAAAAGACGGAGTTATTACTTTTTGCTCAATGAAAAAATGATTATTCCAAACTGCAATATTCATCAGACGGATGAAAACAACTTGAAAAGATCTTACTGCTTCTACTCTTGGTTTTAAAAATCAAATTACTAAGGGTTAGGCTCCAGGATTATTCAATACGATGAGTTCCTAAAGAGAGTGGTAATCAATATTCAGGTGGTGAAACTATAAAAGCTTTACCAAAAATTACTGTAACTACAGAATCCAAAATTCAAGTTCCAACTCAAAGCCCAATTATAGTTGTTTAAAACTCCTACAGCTAAAGGATTAAATGATGGTACATTCGAAGTTACATCTAATGCTGATAATACATACTCAAAACTTCAGTATCACACTGGTACAGAATGGAAGAATCTAATCAATGGTCAAACAGTTAATAATCTTGCACCAGGAAAATATCAATTAAGGTGGGGTACCTAAAAAAACTACAGATTTACATATTTATCATCAGAAGGTGTGTCTTTAGATGCCAAAGCAAAAAACTTAGTGATATTGAAATTCCATCTTCTGACTTCATTGATATTCCAAAAGCCATTACTAGACAAATTAAGGAACTTTCTAATAGAGGAGCAAAAGATGCAGCTATCACTTTTGATGTTCACTTAATAGAGAGAACACTCAATGGAAAAAATGATCAGATATTAAAAATGCTGAGAAGATGTAATTTTTACTACTGATGTTGAGAAAACAAACGCACTAAAAACAACAATAATATAATTCAATGAATAGACAAGTATTCTAAACTTCAATACAAAAAAGAATCAGATTCAAAGTGAGTTGATGTTCAAAAAAATAAAATTATTGGTCTAAAAAATGGCAAATACAACTTAAGATGGATTTCTATAAAAGGTGAAAATTATAAAGGTGGTACAATAGTTATACAGACTTTAGAAGACTTTGATATTACATTCAACTATAATCCCAAATCCACCTAAAGTTACTACCGAAATTCAAGAACCTTCTCATAAAGATGCAAATGATGGAGTTATCGCTTTTAAATTAGCAGATGATAGAAAGTACACTAAAATTCAAAAACTCCAAAAAGAAGACACATCAACTACACCAAGTACTTGAGTAGATGTTCTTAAAACTCAAGTTGGACCAACTACAACTACAACTACGACTAAGTGAGTAGATTTGATTCCTAGTCAGACAACTGCTCCAGTAGACATCAAAACTAGAATAGTAGACAAATATTCTAAACTTCAATACAAAAAAGAGGGAATATGAATAGATTTGTTGACTACAAAATAACTAAAGTAAAATCTGGAAACACTTACCAATTACGATGAGTTCCAATAGACGATAAAATGACATATTTAGGTAACAAGAAGTTTTTCGAAATTAAATCATTCACTATTTCTATGATAAAAACAATTTCAGTTCCAAAAAATAATCTTATGGTACTAATGGAAAACCTTCAGCTAGAGGTAAAAGTGATGGAAAGTTTGAAATTACTCGGGGTGGTGATACTAATCATTATTATAAATTACAATATAAAAATGAAAAGGATAATAAATGGGAAGACATACCACAAGATTTAAAAGTAATCGATTTAAAGGCTGGTAAATTTCAATTAAGATGAAAAATCAAAAAAGATGGATATACATTTGTTGGATTAGAAAAACCCACATCTTCTTTAATAAAAACTGTAATATTTACGGAAGACGCATCATTATATACCACGGATCCATATATAATTATAGGTAAAGCGGAATTTTATTCCCGATCCAAAAGATCCTACAATAACATCTACACAAACAACTGCTAAAGGATTAAGTGATGGTCTAATTACAATAACATTAGATTCTCCAAATACATTAAAGCAATACTCAAATGATGGTGGGAAGAAGTTGATATGACATATCTAAACTTTCTCAATCTATTCACTTAGTTGAAAATAATATTTATTTAGACAAATCAATATTTATTCTAAACTTCAATATCAAAAGGTTGGTGATACTGATTGAAGGATGTGAATGGTAATAAATTAGTGGGTCTTCAAAAAGTAATTATAAGTTTCAATGAAAGAGTAGAAGAGATGGTGATAAATATGCGGGAAACTGCAAGTGATACTCATCCAATAACTAAAGTAGAAAATGTAGGTGAAGCTCAAAAAAGTTTTAGTTCCATCAAGAAATCCTGTGGTTGAAACTACAAGACCTAAAATTAAAGATGCGGTTAAGGGAAGATTAAAATTACTAGTGGTGGTACTAATGATTATTCTGAATTAGAATGAAAATATGCAAGATCAAATACACCATGATTCAAATTTCCGAGCACTCTAGAAATTGCTGTTAAAGCTGGCGAAACAATGTTAAGATGAGTAGTTAAAGATGGTGCAGACACTTATTTAATTACTAATGAAGAAGGTGTAAACGAAGAAAATGTACGATCATTTTTATTGCCACCAGTTTCAGTTTCAAATGGAGTTTTAATTAAACCACCAACTGTTGATCCAACATTTGTGGCTAGACCACCTTCAGCAAAAGGTAAAAGTGATGGTCAATTTACAGTGACAAATGGGGGTGATGATCAATACTCCAAACTTCAATACCAAAATTCAGGAAGTTGAATTGATATCATTAAAAATAAAGTTACAAATTTAAAAAAAGGTGAATACAAGTTAAGATGAGCGCCTAAAGGTGATTATAATTACGAGATTAGCAATACTGCCAAAAACTACTCTAAAAACACATAATTTAGGAAATGTTAATATTCCAAAAAGTAGTAAAATTATTGTACCTCCTACACCTAAGATTAGAATTTCTAAAGTCTCAACCCAAGGTAATAGTGATGGTTTCTTTGAAATATTATCCTCTTATAAAACAGATGATTCTCAATTGTATTACCGTAAAGAGGGAGAGAGAGAAGACCAATGAAAGAAAATAGAAAATACAAAAGTTTCAAAATTAGCTGAAGGTAATTATGAATTGCAATGACAAGCTAAAGTTACAGGCGAAACATATCTTTTAAATGATGAAACTTTTGTGAGTTTACCAAATGCAAAGGTTAAAATTGGCATTGCAGTGAAATTACCTGTTCCCCAAATATCAAACATTGTAATTCAGATTAAGGAGAATATTCAAATTCAAGGTAGCAATCAAGGAGTAATTGAAATTACCGGCGAGATAGATAAACATTCTAATTTAGAGTATAGAATTGATGGAGCCACTACATGAAACAAAGTTGATTCAACAAAACAAATTTCCAATTTAAAAGCTGGTGAGTACCATTTTAGATTAATTCCCAAAGATCTAGGTAAGAAATACTTGAATGATAATAAATTTATTTATTTACAATCCATTATTTTAGATGATGGTTTAAAAATTAGAAAACCAGGTCTAATTCCCTTGGTCTTTGAATCTGTAGATGCTTTTGCAAAAAATGGACAGAATGGCATAATTAAAATTACTCAAGGTAAAATTAAAGATGATTATTCATTCTTACAATATAAAAATGAAGAAGACAATAGTTTAAGTTGAAAAAATGTTGAGAAAAATGTTTTAACAAATCTTATGCCTGGCAATTATCTCTTTAGATGAATACCTATTGCTAAAGACACATCTTACATAGATACTACTTCATCAGTTGATTTACCGGAAGTTGTTGTGGGTGCGAAAAATAAACTTGTAGTTCCGACAAAAAAACCTCGCTTCATTGTTTCTAATGCTAATTCAGGTAAAAATAATGGAAGTATTGAATTAGATAAAGGTTGACAAAATGATTATTCTACATTAGCTTTTTCAAAAGATAAAGGGAAAAATTGAGAGCGAATTCAAAAAGTAAAACTTGAAAATTTAGCTCCTGGAGAGTATTGATTTAAATGAATCAGCAAGAATGGTGAAGAGTATTTAGATCCCCAAAACCTAGAGAAAACTTTATCTAATCAATCTAATATGAATATGGTTGTAAATGTTAATGCAAAGGAAGAAAAACATGGTATATTTTTCTATGAATCTAATTTATCAATTCTTTTTGGATCCATTTTAGGTTTTTCTGTTTTAAGTGTTTTAACTATTAATGTTGTTTACATTCTTAGAAGAAAAAGATTACTTAAAAAATAAGGTTCAATTTTAGGATTTGAAGTTGAGTTAAAAAAGAAGTTTTTACGCTTCTTTTTTTTAGTAAAAGAAAAACAAACAATAAAAAAAGAGTTATATTGTGCTACTACAGTCAAAAATCACTAAACTTTAAAATTGCATTTTTCCTTCTTTTTTTTTAAATTATGTATAATTTGATTAAGTTTAAAAAATAGGAGACTGTATGAAGAAATATTTTCAAAAAGCAAATAAAATTATTTGGTGAAAAAAAATTAGGGTTTTTTTCTTATTTTTCTTACTTTTGTAAGTTTAGGTTTAATTATCCAGTTGAATCAAACCCGAAATTCTTTGAATGCTTCAAACTCAATTACTACTAAGGTAGCAAATAACCAGAGTCAAATTAGTCAATCCAAAGTAAGCATAGGAGCATCCCTACAAGCATTGCCACAAACTACAGGGCCACAGACAACACCTACAACACCTACAATAACTTTACCTAGTCCTAAAATACGAATCAACATTTATGATAGTGGAGTAAGTGCGGATCCGAAGAAACTTCAGATTACATTTGCAAACACACATCTCAAGATTTTGATGATTTTGATGATCATTTTGAATTACATACACAATTTGAAATCCCACCACTAAATACTCATGAAAAAGTGTTGAAAAAGACAAATTAAAAGACAATCGTGAGAGTGGTGTTTCATCTGATGTTGAATTTAGGATTAAATTTAAGAAAAGAAACTTATGAACATTACAAAAAAGGATAAATTTAGCAAAAACTCAAGATAATTATTTTTTAGTTGAGGAAGCAGATGGACAGACATATCTTTACATAACATGAATGGAAAACTGAAATAAGGCAGATCGAAAAGATATGAAAAAAGCGTTTTGAACCCTCCAGAAAGGAAGCACTATAGAAGTTTCAAAACTTTATAATAATCAATTTAATTCGGAATATAAGAAGGTATCTTCAGATACTTGATTGCCATTGAATTTTAAAAAAAACTAATTCAGAAATTTTTGTAAAAAAAACAGAAATTAAAAATCTAGGAGCAGGTATTTATGAAATTCAATTAAAAGAAAAAGATAATATTGAATTTTCAAAACGAATTGTGATTAAAAATGTCGTCATTGGAAAAGTTATTAATTTGGATTTATTGAGGACTAGTAAGTTTTCTAGTGGTGCTCCTTTCGAAATTAAAATTACACCTCCAACTCTTTATGAAAAAAAGATGGTCAATTAATAATTAAGAATTTTAAAAGTTTCAAAGCTAGTATCAAAATGAAAACAATTTTGACAAATTTGTTTTACAATATAGCAAAGACGCATTACCACTAGCATGAATAAATGTACCTTATGATGTTCAGGATGAAAGGACAATGCAGAAATAGAAGGTTTAGCTCCTGGAAAATATCGTTTGGCTTTTACACCAGAACAAAGTTATACATTTAAAGAACATAACAAAGTTCGTAAAGCTAAAGAGATTACAACAGATGCAGATTGAATAAAGGATGCTAAAGAAATTGTTATTCCTGAAAGTAAGTTTATAAATTATCCTTCATCTCCTACTTTTACTTTAACACATGAATCTTATAAGGGTGATGGTCAAGGTCGAATTAAACTAGATTTTTTTTCATTTCTGATTCTAAGTTACAATATCGTAAATCGGATTCTACTAGTTGGCTAGAAGTTTCAAGCAAAGTTTTAAAAGTGCTTCCAGGAACATACTCATTTAAATGAACGCCAAGACTAGATAATAAAGAATATAAGCGTGAAATCACTTTACCCCAACAAACTATTAAGGTAGGAAAACCTGTGCCTACTCCTCCTACACCTACTTTCAAAATAGTTAAAGAAAAGTATGGAGGAACTAACGATGGAAGCATTTCAATTGTTGATGGAAAGGATTCTACATCAAAATTATGATATAAATTACAAACAACAGATGTTAACAGTAAGTGAACAGTTGTCCCGAATCAACTAAACAATTTAAAGCCCGGAAATTATCAATTTAAATGAATAACTGAAAAGGGGTTATATTCTAATGGAGAAAAACAAAATTTGATCACACAAGTTGTTAATCTTCCACTAGGTGATTTTGTTACTGCTCCAACAATTACTTTTCAACAAGTGACACATGAGACAGTTAAAGATGCTCATGATGGCAAAATTACTATTTCAAATTTAGGAGATACTAAATCACAACTTCAATTTAAGCTTCAAGAAAATGCTGATTGAAATAACGTGGGTACTCTCACTTTAAAAAAATTAAAACCTGGAATGTATAATTTTCAATGGTTAATTCAAGGTGAAGGATTTTATTCAGAGAACAAAAAAAGCCAATCAATTGATAATCAAAATATTGAAAAAAGTACAAAAATAAGTGCACCTTTAAAACCACAAGTTCAAAAAATTACTCGATCCAAAACTATTATTAGCAAGGATGCTTCAGTTGTTTTTATTATTAGTGACAAAGAAAAGAGTCTTCAGTGAAAATACTATGATTCACAAAATCAAAATTGAAAAATAATTCCTGGCAATGATTTAAGTAAATTGCCAAAATTAGCATATGGACAAGAATATAAAACAAGATGATTCAATAAATATTCTAAATTAGAGTATGCTGATGCAAATACAACACCTAATGTGTGAATGCCTATTGAGAATAATGAAATTCAAAATTTAGATTCAGGTGGGAAATACAAGTTAAGATGAACATTAAAAGATTTAAAATACACTTATGAAAAATCCGGTTCAAAATTTCACGATGCTGGTGGTTTTGATGTTCCTGATTCACTTTTTATCCCTTATCCTAAAGATTTAACTTTCAACCCACATTCACCTTCAAAACGAGGTCAAGAAGACGGTAAAATTACTTTTTCTAAAGATGCAACTTCAAAGTACTCTCATTGCAATATAAATTATCAAGTGATAAAGACTGATTGAGGGCCCCAACTACTAAGATTGAAGGTTTAAAACCTGGTACCTACTCTTTTAGATGAATTCCTAAAGACGATTGAAAGCATTCCTATTCCTACCCATCAGGTAAAAAAGTGTTTCTTCTAAAAGATCTAGTAAAAATTCTTGATTCTAATTTAATAGAAAATCCCACTGTAAATTGAGAATTACCACTACTCCAGCATCTTACATTGGAGCTGATGATGGGACTATTACTTTTGAGTTTATTGGTGATGAAACTAGATTAGTAGATAAGTATTCAAAACTTCAATTTCAAAAATTAGGTTCTAGTGTTTGAAAAGATGTTAAAAATAATAAAATTGAGAAGTTAAAAGAGGGTCAGTATAAATTCAAATGAGTGCTTAAAAATCGTGATGTTAATTCATATCCACAAAACAAAAAAGAAAAGGTGTTAGTTGGTCAAGATGTTTTTTTAACAAGCAAAAATAAAATTCCTTTGGTTCCTTTAAATAACTGGATGGTGGTTTCTCGCTCTCCATCTTTCAGCAAAAAAGCTGATGGTCTTTTAAAATTAGAATTAACTAAAAAGTATCCTTTTTCACAATTGCTATATTTAAAAAATAAAGATTTAAATATTTGAGCAGAAGCTACTTCAGCTATTTCAAATTTGGAAATTCCAACAAATAAATTTTACAGATTTAAATATACTGATAAATATTCAAAGTTGCAATATCAAAAAGATGGCGATGGAGAATGACGAGATTTTGTTGATTCTCAAGCTCTAAATCTTCTTCCCGGCGCTTATAGTTTTAGGTGAATAGGTAAAAATTATGAAGTGTATCAAAATGATAAATATAGTATAAAGTGAACAAAGAAAGTAACTATTAGTGATTCTTCATTTGTTAAGGTGCCTCTAAATCCTGAATTTAAAGTAACTCCTCTTTCTGCAAAAACCGCTGCAGATGCTCTTGTAAAAGTTACTCATAATAATGATGTGCCATATAATTATCAAGAATTTTCATAGATGGTGTTAAGTGAGAAAAAAGTAAGGGCAAAGAAGAAACTTGAGATAGCACTAAATATTACCAACTCAGATGAGTCAATCCAGATGTTAAGCTTCAATATTCTTACAATGATGTTAGTGAATGAAAAGATGTAGAAAATAATGAAATTAGAAAGTTAAATGCTGGTACTCTTAAGTTTAGATGAAAAACCAACAAAGATCACATTAAATTTGTTGATGGCAAAAATGTTCATCAATTAAAAGATAAATAACTATTTTACAAAGCAAAAAACTTATAGCTCCCAAACTGAATGCGCCAAAAGGTCTTTCATTTAAAATAGTTCCTACTCTTACAAATTGAAAAGACGGACAAATTACAATCATCAATGGAGAAAACCTGCATTTACAAATACAATTTTCCCGAGATGAAAAAAAATGAACTAATGTAGTGGGCAATAAAATTACAGGTCTATCTAAAGGATTTTACTTTTTTAGGTGAGTACCCAAAAACAAGGATGATGTTTTTCTAAAAACTGGGACGAAATTATCATTCATTACTAAAATTTATGTGGAAGAAAGTGATTTCTTAAAAAAGGAACCAAAAAGTAAGATACAAAAATTACTTATTATAATACTTCCTTCTGTTACATTTGCTATTATTGGCATAACAACCTTAGTTGCTTATTATTCTAAAGTTAAAAAAAGAAAACATAAAGCTTAACAAAAACATCTTTAATTCACATTTTTTGTTTTGCGTTTATAATTTATTTAAGGAGATTGTAAAAAATGAGAGAAAAAATATTGGGACATTGAAAAAATAAAAGGTAACTACGAAATTATTAAGTGCATTATCTTCTTTGGTTATTTTGTTGTTGAGTATGTTTATAGTGAAAGAAAGTTGAGGTGTCAAATCTCAAGTAATGAATGAAAAAGTGTATTCTAAAAGTAAATTAGTCATATCTCATTTAAGCTTGGCAAATCCAGCATCTATGACACAATCACCTAAAGAAATATTTACTATTACAGAAGCGCTTAAAGGTGGTAAAGGTGGAGGGAGTATTTCAATTCAATTCGACTCTTCCAAGGAAACCAACTATAAATTGCAATATTCTAAGGGAAAAACTAATAATTGACAAGATGTTTCTAGTAAAAAAATATTAGATTTAGAAGTAGGCACATATAATTTTAGGTGATATCCTAAAACAAGTGCTTATAAAATAGAAAAAATAGCTTCACAAAGAGTTGAAGAAGGCAACAAAATAGCTATTCCCAAAGAACCTAAATTTATTTCCTCAGGACTGAGTAGCAAGGACAAAACAGATGCATCAATAACAATAATAATTGATAAAACTGATCCTTATACACAACTTCAAGAGTATAACTCTGAAAATGTGTGAGTTAATATTGATTCATCCAAATTAAAAATTGATTCTAAATGACGCTTTGTCAACAAATACTCAAAACTACAATTTTCAAAAGATAGTTCTAATGATTGGAAAGATGTTGAAAATAATGAAATCAAGAATTTAGAAGATGGAAAGTATAAATTTAAATGAGTAGGTAAAAATGGCGAAATTTATTCAGATAATTCTAATGAGGTAAAAATCAAAAAAGATGTTTTTATACTCCAACAAACAAAATAGGTATTCCACCTACTCCAGCTTTAAAAAGTTTTGAACCAACTTTAAAAGGCAAAAATGATGCCTCTATTGAAATAGAAATTCCTATAGGTTCTAATTTTAAAATGCAGTATTTGGAAAAAGGTAGTTCAGAATGACATGATGTACTTAATAATGATGTCAATAATATAAAAAAAACAACTTTCACCATTAGGAAAGTAAGTAAATATTCTAAACTAAAATATTGAAAATACCCAGACCAAAATGGTCCTCAAAATAATATTGAATTTATAGATGTTGTAACAAACAAAGTAACTAATTTAGAGTTAGGCAAATATAAAATAACTAATTTGGAGCCAGGCAAATATGGATTTAAATGAGTACCGGTACAAGAATCAAATGTATACATAAAATCTAATGGTAAAAACAAAAGCGAACAGTTTATTAAATTTGTTAAAATTAGTGAGAGCAAAAAAATTCTTGCTCCAAATCTCTCCATTGATACATTGGTTTCTCCTTCAAACTCTCAAGCTCAAGATGGCGTAATTCAATTCAGCAAAAGTGTAAAAAATAAATATGCTGTTTTGCTTTACTCAAATGATAATGGCATTACTTGAAAAGAAGTAGATGTTCAAACCAACAAAATTCAGGGTGTGTCAAGTCAAATTATTCAATTAAAATGAAAATCTAAATTTTCAGGTGACTACTTTTCTAAATTGCAAAACAAAAAAATTAATGTTAAATATTTAGCAAATATAAACTTAAGTAAGGAAACTGAACCAGCACAAAGTAAAGATGCAATCCGTTTAAAAGTAATAGTTCTTTTAAGTGTCTTAGGTGCTTTTATTTTAAATTTCATTTTTATTAGTGCAGCTTTATATGCTAAATTTCAAAAAGAAAAAGATCTAAATAAGTAATATTATTTTCGGTTCATGTTAAAAAAACTGACTATTGTTAGTTTTTTTATTTTGTACAACTTTCATATAATAAAGACATGATAAATTTTTTACAAAAAAAACTAGAAAAATCCCTTGCGAAATTTAAAGCAAAAGTTAGTTTAACACAAGAAGACATTCTTGAAGTGAGCAGGTCAATTAAAATAGCTTTGTTAGAAGCTGATGTCAATCTTATCGTTGTAAAAGCATTTACTAAAAAAATAAAGGAACTTGCTGAAAAGGCTAAATTAGTGGAACAAATAAATCCTTCTAATCAACTTATTAAAATTGTACATGATGAATTAGTTCAAATTTTAGGGCCTGAAATTAAAAAGTTTAAGTGGAATGAAAAATTACCAATTGTAATGCTAGTGGGCTTGCAAGGAACAGGTAAGACTACAACAGCTGCTAAACTAGTAAATTTTCTTAAACAAAAAAATAATGTGAAGAAACCCTTGCTTATTGCTGCAGATATTTACCGACCAGCTGCTATTGACCAACTTGTCACTTTAGGTAAACAAATTCAATCAGATGTTTATTTTGAGAAGCAAAATTTTCAACCTGCAGAAATAATAGCTAAGGGACTTTCTAAAGCAAAAAAGGACAACTATGATTTAGTTGTTATTGATACTGCAGGTCGTTTGAGTACTAATGACAAATTAATGCAAGAGTTACTTTTATTGAAGAAAAAATTTTCTCCTTCAGAAATTCTTATGGTTGTTGATGCTATTGCTGGTCAAGAAATGTTAAATGTTGTTACTGAATTTCATGAACAACTTAACATTACAGGAATCATTATTACCAAACTAGATTCTGTAGCTCGTGGTGGTGCTGCTTTTTCCATTAAACAACTTTTGCAAATTCCTATTGCCTTTACTAGTTTTGGTGAAAAAATAGACACTTTTAGTTTATTTCAACCTGAAAGAATGGCTAAAAGAATTTTGGGCATGGGGGATGTATTAACCTTGATGGAAAAAGCTCAAGATGTTATCGAACCTAATAAATCTTCAAAAATTATTCAGAGAATTGCTTCAGGTGCTTTTGATTTAGATGATTTAATGCAACAACTGAAACAAGTACAAAAAATGGGTAAATTTTCTAAGATTTTAGAATTATTGCCAAATTCAATGAACAAGGTTAGTTCGCAACAAGTTCATGCCATTGAACAAAAAATGTTTTTTTATAAAATTCTTATTTCTTCAATGACTTTAAAAGAAAGAAAAAATCCCAAACTTCTTAAGCAAGTTTCTCGTAAGACCAGAATTATAAAAGGATCAGGTAGAACCAACCAAGAATTTAACAGGTTAATTAGTGATTTTGAGAGAATGAAAAAGCAAATGAGTCATTTTGCTAAGTCATTTAAAAAAGGTTCTTTTAATTTGCCAAAATTAAAGAATTCATTTTAGATTAGATATAGAGCATCTATTACTAAAATCCTAAATGATGAAAGGTAAACGCTTACTTTTTCTTTTTTAATCTATAATTTATATATGAAAACAAGAAGAGAGCTTTGGAAAAACTATCGTAAAGAAATTATTGAAAATTTAAACTTACAAAAATCTGTTAAGTTATCCACTGAAAAACTTGAAATTTTATATAAAAGATTAATTGCTATTTTCCCTGATTACGAAAAAAAATATACTACTGAGGCTATTCCAATTTCAACTTCATCAGGCAAATGAAGTAACTGAAAAAAATATTCATTAAATAAGATATCTAAGATTAAACAAAGCGCAAATCAAATAAATGTTTCTCAAAAATCTATGAATTCTATGAAAAATTTTGATTTCTCTTCTCATGAGTTGAATGATGTTTTACAAACTTTACAGAAGAAACTAATTTTCAATCAGCAGCTTCAAGCAAATAGCCAATCTAAAATTGAATTACATTCTCAAAAAGCATTAAATTTAGATGAAAGAAACTTGTTAAAATTAAAAAAGATTAAAATTGCTATAGATGGACCTTCAGGTTCTGGAAAATCTACAGTAGCAAAAATAGTAGCTCAAAAATTAAACTTAAATTATTTAAATACAGGTCTTGTTTACCGAGCTTTTGCTTTAGCTATTGATATGGCTAAAATACCTACTGACAATGAAGAAAAAATGTCTCAAGTAATTTCTAGAATGAACTTAAAACTTTTACCAAATGAAGAAGTAGAATTAAACGGGGAGAATATCACTTCCAAATTACGCAGTGAAATTATTTCCCAAAAAGCTTCAATTATTTCTGCTTTTTTAAAAATTAGGGAACAGGCTTTATTTTTACAACAGGAATACGCTAAAAAAGGCGGCATTATTATGGAGGGTAGAGATACAACTTTTAGAATTATGCCCTTTGCAGATATCAAAATTTTTTTAGATACTAAACCTGAAATAAGAGCTGAAAGACGATGACAAGAAAATCAGAAATTAGGATTTAAAAGTGATTATAAAGAAGTTTTAAAGGGAATTATCCAAAGGGATTTTCGGGATAAAAACCGTAAAAATGATCCTCTTCATAGGGTAGAAGACGCTGAATTCAATTGATGCTTCTGAAATGACAGTTAATCAAGTAGTAAAACACATAATTAGTTTAGTAGTTAATTATTATGCAAAGAATTCACAAAATAATAATTAAGGAGAAATTATGAACAATACCGTTGCCATAATTGGAAAGCCTAATGTTGGTAAATCTTCACTTTTTAATAAAATTGTGAACTCTAGAACTGCCATTGTTTTTAATCAACCAGGAGTCACTAGAGATCGTTTATATGAAGAAGCTAGTTGATCTGGTCAAGAATTTCAAATTATTGATACAGGAGGAATTCACCTTCAAAAATTGCCTTTCCAAGAGCAAATTAAAATTCAGGCTCAAATTGCAATTGAAGAAGCACAAATTATTCTTTTTGTGATTGATGGACGGGTGGAAATCACTAATGAGGATCGTTATGTTTATAATTTATTATGTAAAAGTAATAAGAAAATTTTAGTTGTAGCTAATAAATTAGAAGAAAATAAGGAAATAGATTCTTCTGTTTGAAATTTAGGCATTAAGAACATATATCCAATTTCGGCCATTCACGGCACAGGTGTTGGTGATCTTTTGGATGTTGTTATTGCTAACATAAATACCAATTATGAAAATGATGATTACAAAAACAGTGTCAAGTTGACAATCATTGGTCGTCCTAATGTTGGAAAATCTTCACTTCTTAATACTTTAACATTGCAAAATAGGGCTTTAGTTTCAGAAATACCAGGCACAACTCGTGATTCACTAAATGCTGAATTACAAATAGGCGACACAAAATTTATAATTGTAGATACAGCAGGCATTAATAAAAAAAGTAAATTAGTTGAGAGTGTGGAACACTATGCACTTGTCAGGGCAAAAAAATCAATTTTTCAGGGTGACATAATACTTTTGGTTGTAGATCCAACACGAAATCTAGCGCACTTTGATGCTGTTGTGGGTAGTTATGCTTTTCAACAGTCAAAACCAATTATTCTTATTATAAATAAGTGAGATCTTGCTCGAGAGCACAAATTTTCTCAACAAGAATGAAATCTTTTATTGAAAAAAACATTTAAGTATTTATCCTGAGCTTCCATAGTCTATTTATCAGCTAAAAATAATTGAAAAATAGATACTTTAAAAGATATTATTCTCCAAATCAATTTTCAAAGAAAACAAATAGTTAAAACTTCACTCTTAAATGAAGTTATTTCTGAAATTCAATTAATTCAACCCCCACAAAGTTTTAAGGGTGGTCAGCTCAGAATTAAATTTATTCAACAAGTTCAATCTGAAATTCCTACTTTTCTTTTCTGGGTGAATGATTTGCAATACTTACATTTTAGTTATAAACGTTTTTTGGAAAAACAGCTGCGTAAATACTTTAGTTTTGATAATGTGCCACTTAAATTAGTTTTTAGAGCAACTAAAAAAAGAAAGACAATAGGAAAAAATAGAATTACCATTATTAAATTAGCTCATTTTCCCCATTGCTTTTACCAAAGTTCTTGTAAGCTTAAAAATGCAAAACGCAACGGGGATTTATTTTTCTTAGAAAATCATTTTTTTAGAAATAAAAACCTATGAAAAAACTATTCTGCTTTTATTTCAAAGTAAATAAATACCTTTAAAATTTTTATTATCTAAATGTTTTTTAAAAATAGTATAATGGGAAGGTTCTAAATAATAGGAGATGTATGAATAAAGCAGAATTAATAAGTGTGTTATCACAAAAAACAGATAAACAAAAAATAGAAATCGAAAAAATTTTAAGTACTTTTGTTGAAGTAATTCTTTCTGAAGTAAAAAAGGAAAAAAAGTTACCATCTCAGGTTTGGGAGCTTTTACAAAACTTGAGCAAGCAGCGAGAATAGGTATTAATCCTTCCTCAGGAGAAAAAATTCAAATTTCAGCAAGAAGTACTCCAAAATTTAAAGCAGCTAAAGCTTTTAAAGATTTTGTTGCTTAATGTATTCTTGCTAATTATAAATATACTTTTCTTAAATTAATTGATCTAAAATTGGTAAAAAATTCAAAATTCCAGGGTACACCAGTTCAATTGAAATTGCATTTTTTTCCATAAACGTTAAATTAATGGATAAACCAGAAGCTTTTTTCAGAATTTCTTCGGTGATTAAAAAGAATTTCTCTTCAACTGCAAAATAAATAATAAAAAACCTAAACCTCCTAAGTGATTTATTTTTCTAATGTAATCCAATTGATGGTCTTTAATATTTTTTTTGCTCCATGTTCTTTCTTTTGTGCTTTTAGCTTCAAAAGTAATAAATAGTCCTTTATAAATTCCGTAATAATCAGTTGTGGATTTAGAACTAATTCAACCTTTTTTAATTTCATTTTTACCTGCCGCATTTTTTTTAATACCTGAAAAGGTGATTGGCAAATTTTTTTTATGAAATAGAGCTAAAGAATTTTTAGCAAAAAAAGTAGTGTTTTATTAATGATAGCCTCTAGAAACATTCCTCTATTCTTGTGTAGCATACTTTCTCCTTCTTTTTTTTTTTTTGATTTCCAATTATAATTAGTAAAAATTAGTATCATTTCATTAAAAAAATTTAAATGTGGAAAAAAAATCTAATTTTTTATTTTTTTCTATAATAAACTTATGACTAATACAAAGACAAATGAATTAATTAAAAAGAAAAAAGTTAAACCCACTAAGAAAAATACTAAAGAAAAAAAGCAGTTAAGTCTTAAGGCGAAGTTAAAGCAAGCTCAGAAAAAATTAAATAAAGCTTTAGAGCTCGCTTTGAATTTGCAATTAGAGATTGATGCTTTAAAAAATGAAAATGCAAAAAACATTCTAGATTTTCAGGACAAAGCAAAAGGTTTTTCCCAAAAAGCTCAATTGGAAATTGATAAGTTTAAAAAACAGTATGCTCAAAAAATGGAAGTTGAGCAACAACTTCTTAAAAAATATGCTTCCCAAAAACTACTAGAATCCACTTTAGAACCTATTATTAACCTAGATACAGTAATAAATTCAAGGGTTGAAAATAATGAGGTTGCAGCTTATGTCAAAGGATTCCAAATGCTTTTAGATCAACTATAACAGTTTGGAAATGTTCGGTGTCAAAAAAATTCATCCTCAAAAAGGTGAGGCATTTAATCCTGAAATGCATTTTGCTATACTAAAATCTAAAAAAGGTAGGGTCATTAAGCAACTTAGAAAGCCAGGTTTTATGCTTCATGATCGGGTTTTAAAACCTGCTGTAGTTGAACTAAAATAATTTTTTAGCACTTACATTAAATGAGTGCTAATTTTATGTTATAATTTTCTCGTTATTAAAAAAAGGAGAAAAAATGGCAAAAGAAATAATTTTGGGTATTGACCTAGGAACAACCAACTCTGTAGTTTCAGTTGTTCAAGATGGTAAGCCCATAGTTTTAGAAAATACAAATGGTAAAAGAACAACTCCTTCAGTTGTGTCTTTTAAAAACGATGAAATTATTGTGGGGATGTTGCTAAAAGACAAATTGAAACTAATCCTAACACAATTGTTTCAATTAAAAGGTTAATGGGGACTAGCAAAAAAGTAAAATCTAATAATAAAACCTATTCACCAGAGGAAATTTCAGCAATGATTCTATCCCATTTAAAGGATTATGCAGAAAAGAAATTAGGTTTTAAAGTTACCAAAGCTGTTATTACAGTTCCTGCATACTTTAATAATGCAGAAAGAGAAGCTACTAAAAATGCAGGTAAAATTGCTGGTTTAAAAGTAGAAAGAATCATTAATGAACCAACAGCTGCAGCTTTAGCTTATGGGATAGATAAAAAACATAAGGAAGAAAAAGTTTTGGTTTATGACTTAGGTGGTGGAACATTTGATGTTTCCATTTTAGATTTAGCTGATGGTACTTTTGAAGTTTTATCTACATCTGGTGATAATCACTTAGGTGGAGATGATTGAGACAATCGCATTGTAAACTGGATGTTGATAAAATACAAGCTGAACACTCAGTGGATCTTTCAAGTGATAAAATGGCAATGCAACGTTTAAAAGATGCGGCAGAAAAAGCAAAAATTGAACTATCCGGGCAAAGCACTACAACTATTAGCTTACCTTTTTTATCAATGACTAAAACAGGACCTTTAAATGTTGAATTAGAATTTAAACGCCCAGAATTTGAAAAAATTACTGAGGATCTTGTTGATAAAACTCAGAAACCGATTCTTGATGCTCTGAAAGAAGCAAAACTAGAAGCGATTCACATTAATGAAGTTTTGCTTGTGGGTGGTTCAACAAGAATGCCTTCAATTCAAACTATGGTAGAAAGAACTTTAGGTAAAAAACCTAATAAATCTATTAACCCAGATGAAGTAGTTGCTTTAGGAGCAGCTATTCAAGGTGGAGTTTTAGCAGGAGATATTGATGATGTTCTTCTGTTGGATGTCACACCTTTAACTTTAGGAATTGAGACTATGGGAGGTGTTGCAACACCATTAATTACTAGAAATACTACTATTCCAGTAAGTAAGTCACAAATTTTTTCCACTGCAGTTGATAATCAAAATGCTGTCACAATTCATGTGGTGCAAGGAGAAAGATCAATGGCAACAGATAATAAATCCCTAGGTACATTTAATTTAGAAGGAATTGATCCTGCTCCTAGAGGTGTGCCCCAAATAGAAGTAACTTTCTCGATTGATGCTAACGGAATAACTAAAGTTAATGCTAAAGACAAAAAAACAAATAAAGAGCAATCAATTACAATTGAAAACAATACTGCCCTTTCAGAAGAAGAAATTGAAAAAATGGTTCAGGATGCAGAAAAAATAAGGAAGCTGATGCTAAGAAAAAAGAGGAAGTGGAAGTTATTGTTAAAACTGAGTCCTTAATTAACCAGTTAGAAAAATCACTAAAAGACGCTAAGACTAAAGTAAGTAAAAAGCAAAAAGAAGAAACAGAAAAACAAATTAAGGAATTTAAAGATTTACTTGCTAAAAAAGATGTTGCTGCTCTTAAAAAGAAACATGAGGAAATTGAAAAAGTAGCTAGTCAATTCGCTCAGTATGCACATCAGGCTAAACAAGAACAACAAGCTAAAGATAGTAAAGACTCTAAAGAGGATGTAATTAAAGCTGATGTTAAAGAGAAGAAGTAAACAAGCAAAACTTTTCTTTGAATTTACCTTTTAAATTTTCCACAATTTTTAGTTTTTTACCTTTTCATAGTCAAAATAATCCAACTAACTGTGAGGAGGTGAAATGCAAAGAAATTATAAAAAGATGTCTCAAACCCAAAAAGACAATATTTATGGGGGTTGAGGATGGCTAGTAGTTGCAATGCCTTTTGTTTTGCAATCCATTGTTACAACAATATCATCCATTAAAGTAATGTTTACTGATAATGGTTCGTTTAAGCATGGTCCAGTTCAATCTACTTGATCAACTAATAAAGAACCTAAAAAACCTAATGTAAACATTAAAGAATATTTTTATGCCTTTTAAGGATTTACCTAGTAGTTTAAAACCAAGAGAAAAAGCTAATTTACAAGGGTTAGCAGCTCTTACTGACATTGAAATTTTAGCTTTGTTAGTTAGAACAGGGACAAGTAAAACTGATGTTTTACTAGTTGCCCGTAGGATGTTAGAAAAATACAAAAACTTTCGTTTTATGTCCTACCTAACAAAGCAGGAAATTATGCTCAATAGTGGTTTTGGAGAAGTTAAAGCTATTGAATTAATGGCAATTTTTGAAGTTGCTAAAAGAATTAACGCCACAACTAATTTTACAAAAGTTACGCATCCAGATCAAGCTATTGAGATTGCTTATGCTTATATGCCTACATGGGAAAGAGAGAATTTTTTACTTATTCTTTTAGACTCATTAAATAATTTTCTTTTTTGTGATGTAATTTACCAATCTACTAGTTCTGAGATAGCAGTCGCCCCTAGGGATTTACTTGCCTCAGTTTTAAGAAAAAATGCCAAAAAATTTTATTGTGTTCATAATCATCCGTCGGGTAATGCTAATTTTTCCTATGAAGATAAGCTCCTAACAACTAGGATTAAAGCATATGCAGAACTGATGCAAGTGGAAATGGTAGGGCACATTGTTTTAACACAGCAAAAAGAGTATTCAATCATTAAGTAAATCACTTCAAATAGTATTTTAAAAAAGATTTTTTTGGAATTCTGCCTTTATTTAGAACTTAAAATGTATATAATGAAAATGTGCATTCAAATTAAATTAAAGGAGGTAAAAATGTCACAAATTATTCAATTACATGCAAGAGAGGTTTTGGATTCGCGAGGTAATCCAACTATTCAAGTGGAAGTTTTGACAGAGATGGGCGGCTTTGGTTCAGCAATAGCTCCTTCAGGAGCATCAACAGGCGAATTAGAAGCTCATGAATTAAGGGATAAAAATACTAAGTATGCTAATAATTGGTTTGGATCTAAAGGGGTGCAAACAGCAGTTGATAATGTTAACCAAAAAATTGCTCCAGCAATTATTGGTATGGAAACTACTGATCAAAAATTAGTTGATTATAAGATGATTAAGTTAGATGGTACAGTTAATAAAATGAAACTAGGAGCCAATGCTATTTTGGCGACTTCTTTAGCAGTTGCTAAGGCTGCTGCAGATGAGTTAGATTTGCCACTATATAGATATATTGGAGGTGTTAATGCAGCTCAACTACCAGTACCAATGCTTAATGTTATCAATGGTGGTGCGCATGCTACAAACACATTAGATTTTCAGGAGTTTATGATTATGCCAGTTGGAGCTAAGACGTTTAAACAAGCATTACAAATGGCTAATAAAATTTTTCATACTCTTGCTCAATTGCTTACTGCTGCTGGGCACCCAAACTGAAAAAGGTGATGAAGGAGGGTTTGCTCCTAATCTTAAATCACATGAAGAAGCTTTAGATTTTTTAGTGCAAGCCATTGAGAAAGCAGGTTTTCAGGCTTCTACCTCAGGACCTAAAGCTGTAGCCATTGCTATGGATCCAGCTATTTCAGAGTGTTATGACGGGACAAAATACGTTTTTAGCAAGTTAGCTCATGCTATTAAGACTAAAAAAGAGGGTTTTGCTTCTAAAAAAGTGCAAAATACTAAAACAGAATTTACTTCAGAAGAAATTGTAGCTTATTTTGCTAAGTTGGTAAAAAAGTACCCAATTATTTCAATTGAAGATGGTTGCGGAGAAAAAGACTGAGAAGGGTTTCAAAAAGTTGAATGCTAAATTAGGTAACAAAATTCAAATTATGGGAGATGATCTTACAGTTACAAACAAAAATATTTTAGCTTATGCTATCAAAGAAAAAGCAATTAACTCCATTTTAATTAAGTTGAATCAAATTGGAACACTTTCTGAAACTATTGATACTATCGAACTTGCTCATAAAGCAGGATTTACTGCTGTTGTTTCTCATCGTTCTGGAGAATCAGAAGATACTACAATTGCAGATCTAGCTGTTGCTCTTAACACTGGTCAAATTAAAACTGGTTCACTTTCTCGTACTGATAGAATTGCTAAGTATAACCGTTTGTTAGCAATTGAAGAAGAATTAGGCCCAATTGCCACATTTGCAGGATTAGCAACTTTTCACAATTTGAAGTTCCATGTGCAAACAGCCCACAAGCCTAAAAATTTAACACCTAAAAAATAATTTTTTAATCATTATTAAGTTTTTTATTTTGAAACTTACAGTAATTTAACTGTAGGTTTTTTTAATTTTATTGGAAATAATTTTAACATGATCTTTTGTTATTTAAGTGAACTAAATAATTCATAATAGCTGCTTAAAGTCATTGAATGAAAATTAATGACAAGATGTTTTTAAGATGTTTGAACAATGCTTATTTTATAGCAAGCTTAGTGAAGTCTGAATGTAAAAGCAAATAATAGCTATTCATTTTGGATTTTCTTTATTTGTTGAATGAATTCTGAATCTTTATTATAAATTTTAGTAAGATGATTTCTAAGCTTTTTACTAAGTCAAGATTCACAATCTCGTAAGTAATGTTTAATTTTTTCTTTTAATTCTTTGTTAGTTAAAGTAGGTTTTAAATCAGACATTTGTATGTTAAGATAATCATAATTAGAAATAATAAAATTTTCTTTTTTACCATCTTGCAAATAAGAATTTACTAAGGATTTAGAATCATTATATACATCATTGTAAAACTTTTGTAATTTTTTATAATAGCCTAAAGTAAGAATTATGTTAAGACTTGATGGCACTTGGTTTTGTTTTTTAAGAATAGATCATAATGTCTCCTTAAAAACATCATTAAAAGGATGACTTAAGTCAAAAGCACTTCTGCTGAAAATATTTTCTTTTACATATTCTTCTTTTCATTTACCCTTACCTCGACTATTTTTGCCAGAATGAATCTAGGTGATCATTGAGAAGAGAAATTACAAAAAGTGTTTTGGATTGTTGATCATAAATGAGTCTAGATCATTTATATCCAAAAAATTCTCACTTGTTCTCAGTTGATTTTACATCTCCTTTAATTAGAAATTGCTTTGCTAAAATGGGTCTTTTTGTTTCGTGTAATTTTAATTGCAAATTTTTCACTTATTTTTATTTGGGATTGGAATTTATCATTACATTTTTCATTATTACTAGTGGCAATTTCTTGTTTATTGTTAGCGCTTGTACAAGCAACAAGGAGCTATAGGTGGGCACATACTCAAAAAAATAGTGGCGATTTTCTTAATCATTTTTTTGTAGAACAAAATAGATCTCCTTTTAAAAATTATAGCATAAAGATTTTAGGGAATTGTCTTAAGCAAAAGTAGACACATTCCATATAGCATGCATGATTTATGAACTATTAATTTATTGTGTTGTTTCTTATACTAATAATTACTCAAAGTATGAATTTTCTAAATGCTAACTAGGAATAAATTCCAACTTTTTACTAGTGAAAGTTATAAGAAGAAAATCTTCTAGACTTTTGATTAGAATCCATAATCCAATATAAAGAAAATATATTGGACCAATTGAAAAAGAAGTTTGTTTTTTATTACTTTAAAGGTTTAGGTACAATTATAATGGGAGAAGTCTTCAACAAATCTGCTGTACTACCTGGATTAAAAAATAGAATAATAACACTATATTTATGTGGGAGTTCTCACTCTAGTTCCAGAAAAACAACTGAAATTATTTTATTAGTTAATTTTGTAAATTTAAGATCTTTTTTCAATAAAGAATTCAATGTTTGTAAATTTGATTTTTTTGTTTTTTTCCTGTCCAAAAGAGTTAAATAAAAGGTTGAAAAGTTCACTATCTGTTTTTGAACTATACAACCTATCACTATAAAGTGTAACAGATCTAATGTAACTGTACTTTTCATAAAATTTAATATTTTTAATTTGAGATTTTATTTGCTTTTTTTTCCCATTCTTTACTATGTCTTTGACTAATTGAGTACTTAAATAATAATAACTAGATGCAGGAATAGGTTTACTTCTTATGTTTTTTAATTTGTAAGTAGCAAATATACCACTAGAAAGAGAAATATCAATCCCTAAATCACCCTTAGTAAGTTTAATAAAATCAGCTCGATTTAAGCTATTCAATAATGGAACAAAAGAACCATCATCTCCAGCATGACAGTCACTTTGTAAATGGTCTGGGAACTTAGCTAGTTCATGAGCAAATATTGCTGATGTTGATGTAATTTTTATAACTTTACCTAAAGATTTATCACCACGGTTTTTTAGTATAAGCAGGATTTTAACCTCTGTGGAAGTACCATCAACTCAAGGTTCATCTAATTTGTATGTTGCAGCAAATGAAGGAGTTAAACTTGCTGGAGTGTAGTCAATGTTTTGTAAATCAACTGCAGTAAGTTCATAATTTTGAGTTTTTCCTTGTAAAGCTGTTGTGTATTCCTCATTAGTTTTTGTGGTGTATTCATCATTAAATTTAGCTAACTCAGCACTAAAATTAATGGTCATAGGTGTAATGGTTATCACTTTAGTAGCTGTCATAAGCTGTTTTGTAAGAGTCACTTGGATGGTAACTGTATGGTTAGTATCAGATAGAACTTGTGTAAGTTTATATGTAGTAGTAAATGCCGGGTCAAGATCTTCAGGAGGATTATACCCAACATCTGTTAAATCTACTAGATTAGAATTTACTCCTAATGATTTTTCACTAAGTTTATCAATAATTTCTGTTTTTTTTTTCAGTAGTAGATATGTAGTTAGAAGAAAATTTGTCTAATTCTGGTTGAAAATTAATGTTGTTTGTATTCATTGTTAAAATCATACCTAAAGATTTGTTGCCATTTTTCTCTAATTTTACTTTTATTTTGACACTTGTTGTCGAACTAGTCCAAGCTTCTTCAAGGGTGTAATGATAAGTGAATGATGTGGTATCAAGATTAGAAGGCATCTCAAAACCAATACTTGTGAGAACAGAACTAACTAAGGTGGCATCTTTATTTTTTCATTAAGAATGGAGCTCACTTCAGCTAGTGTTTTTTGTGAGACTTGAGTTTTCAAAAGCTTCTCATTTTTTGAGTTCATCCTCAAAAATATTGGTGACTTGAACTTCTCCTTTTGGAAGTATTGCAAATATTTTACCTGAAGATTTTTCCCCACTCTTTTCCAAAATTACTTTTACTTGTACTTCTGTTGAAGAATCAATTCATAGTTCTTCAAGAGTGTAAGTAGGTTTGAATGTGGGTTCAAGATTACTAGGCTCTTTAAAACCAATGAGTCCTAGGATGTTAGGAGTTAGTACAAAGTCTTTTCTTTGTCCGTTAAGAACAGCACTAATTTGGGCTTTTGTTTTATCTGAGGTTTGACTAACAAACTTATCTTCTTCAGCATTAAAACTAATTACTTTAGGTGTTATGATGATAATTTTACTTTTGCTATCTTTGCCGGTTCTTTTAATTGTTATCTTGATTCTGAGTTTTGTAGAAGAAGTAGTTCAGTCTTGATCTAAACTATAGGTTGCAGTTATTCCTGCTTTTGAAAGTGAGGAGGGTTAAACCCATACTTTTGAAGATGGTTACATCTAAAAGAGTATTTTTTGTTTTTTTATCTCCTAAGATAGTTGTAATTTGGGATTTGTTTGAGTTGATTGTACATCTTTAAGTTGAGTAAGTAAAGATTCTAAACTTATTTTTTCCTGTTTTTTGGGTTCTGGTTTGTCAGAACAAGCTATTGTAGTAACCAAAGCAGTAGTTGCAGTTGTTAAACCAGTGATTTTTAAAATATATTTTTTTAGGTTTTTTCTTTTTTTTTTTTGTAACATTGTGTTTAAAGTAATGATTTCAAATTATTATTAACTTCTTTATTATCTAAAATTTCAAAGCTTTTAGAGACTTATCAACTACTTGTTGGGAATAGCAAATTAAAATGTAACACTTTTTACAAAATGAATAAAGAGGTAGAAATGCAGTTTATGAATAGAACATCCTTTCTATAACCATTTTATTTTTGAGATAGTCATTAAGAATGCTTATACACAATTATTTATAGTTCCTAAAAAACTACACTCCTTTTCTATTTAAAGTATAGGATTATTTTTGTTAATGTATATAGTTTCTAAGTATTATTTAAGTTTTTCCTTAGAAAGCTTAAGTGTTTGTGTTTATGACAACTATTGTATTTATTTACGTTTTTCTAGAACTCTGACTCTTAATTATGCTGTTGTGCTTCCACTTTTTAATTTAGATAAATTTAAAATTCCCTTAGACAAATTAGATTGATGTTGTATTAATCCTGTCAAAGTTAAATTGTTTTTTTCTGCTCACTCTTTAAAAACTATATTTTGAAATATTTGAGTTGCATATGTCTTAACAACTCTTATTAATGTATTTTGGTATTCTTCTAGTAATGATTTTTGTTCTACAGGATTTTTTATAGACACTAATTTGAATGTAAGTCCTACAAGTATTTCAAACATTTCACCAGTTTGAATAAATAAAGAACTCTTACCATCAAAAGAAATCTTTGTGGTAAAAACATCATTTTTAAGTTTTTTAAAAATTTTATTCATAATACTCATTCGTTTATCTTGTGAACTTTCAGATTGTATAGTTTCAACTTGGGATTTTAAGTAAGAGACTAGACTAGAAGATGTAGATACTAGTTGTGTCACACCTTTTTGGTAATCATCAAATGTGGTGAAGCCATCCAATTTCATTTCTCCTAAATTTCAATTTTTAACCTCATCATCTTCAGTTTCATTGTCATTGCAAGACACAACTGCAAAAACTGGAACAAAAGCCATAGCAAGAATTCCACATTTTTAATATTATTTTTTTTCATTTTAACTCCTAACCATTATAATTATATTAGTTTTTTGTAGCTAAATTGCTAAAAAAAAACTTTATTCAAAAATAAAAATCAAACATATACATTGGTACTTGCTAATGGCAAGTGGAAATCAGACACTTTTAAATAAACTACATAGAAAAAATTAACCTCTTTCTCTCTTTTTCAATTTCTATGTTAGTCAATTTCTATTTCTTTTTTTTATTTCATTTGAGAAGTTTGTTATTAAGGATATTATTAAAATTCATTTTAAAGGATGTAACTTCTCATTTTTGAACAGATCCACTTACATATGTAGTAAATATTTTTAATTTATTTGGAAAATAGTTTGAATTTTGCTAAAATGTTTTTTTAAATTAGATTGTAAGTTTGTTTTGAAAGGAAAAGAAAAATGGAAAAAATGGTTGGAAAAATCAAAAATTATTTTCAGTTTCAGGAAAGGTCAGCAACCTTTAAAAAGGAGATTATTGGTGGTGTGTCTACCTTTTTAGCTATGGTCTACATTTTAGCTGTTAATCCCAGCATGTTGTCTAATGCTGGAGGTTTTCAGAAGTCTCAAGAATATGCAGGTGTTTTCTTTTTAGGAACAGTAATTGTTTCATTTGCTGGAACTATTGCAATGGGTCTTTTGGCCAAAGTGCCTATTGCTGTTGCGCCAGGGATGGGTATAAACGCTTTTTTTACCTATACAGTTGCTGGTCCTATTTTGGGATTAGGATTAGAGGGCGCTTTAATTGCTACTTTTGTTTCGGGAATATTGTATGCAATTGTTGCAGTCACTCCTTTAAGGCACTATATTGCTAAATTGCTTCCTAAGAATATGAAGTTAGCAATTGGTGCAATGATTGGTTTGTTTCTAGCTTATGTTGGACTTGTCAACTCAGGGATTATTGTTTCAGGAGCTTTTAAAGCAGGAAATTCTATTCAAATATCTACTGCTACAAAACTAGGAAGCTTTGAAAATCCTTTTGTACTAACTAGTATTTTTGTTTTGCTATTAGCTTTTATCCTTCATTTTATGAAAGTAAAAGGTGCTGCTATTTTCTCTATAATAGCGGGAATTTTGTTGCTTGCAATTTTCAAATTATTTGAAATGGAAGGTACAAAAGATATTTTTAAGATACAATCATATAAATCATTTGGTAAATTTTCAAAGTTATCTAGAGGCATGTGAAGTTCCATCACAGATGTTTTTGCAAGTGGGAAATTCTATATTGCTGTATTTGTTTTTTTATATGTTGATTTTTTTGATACTACTGGAACTTTGTTTTCAATTGGTGAGCAAGCAAAGTTAAATAAAAATAAGAAAGAAGCTGATAGATGGTTAAAACAAGCTAATGTTGTTGACGCTGGTTCAACAATTTTGGGTTCTATAATGTTAACTTCCACAGCAACATCATACATTGAATCTTCAGTTGGTGTATCTCAAGGAGCTAAAACAGGATTTGCTTCCATTATTACAGGTTCATGTTTTTTACTATCTTTAGCCTTATGACCTATTATGTCACCTATTTTACCAATTGAAACAAAAAAAACTTTAACTGGCTCAATTATGCCCATTACTGGTCCTATTTTGGTGTTAGTAGGATCGTTAATGATCGCTCAGTTAAAATTCTTTGATTGATCACAAACTATTGACATTCCGGTTTTGTTTGCAACTTTAGTTTTTGGAATGTTATCCTACACAATTTCAACAGGGATAGCAGCAGGTATTGTTATGTACTATTTAATAAATGCAGCAGCATTAGCAATAGAGACTTATGATAACTTCAAAAGAAGAAATTCCAAGTAAATGATGTAACAATTAAAGAGGTTGGGAAAGTAGATCCTATAAAGACCAAGAATCCTAATTTTAAATTAAGGATATGTAATCCTGTAATGATAACAATGTTTATTTTGGCTGTTGTTTACTTTGCTACTATGCATTTATATCAATAGAAAAATTTTAAAATTAATTTTTTGGTGAACTTGAAAAAGATTTTCTATAATTAGGGAATCTTTTTTCTTATTTAATCATTTAAAAAAATTATTCTTTTATTTATTAAAATATTTACTTAAATTATTTTCAAAATCGTTTAAATTTTGGTAAAATACTTTTTAAATATCTATTTATTAGGTATTTTGAAAGGAAAAGAAAAAATGCAGAAAACAGTTGAAAGAATTAAGAATTATTTTCAGTTTAAAGAAAGGTCAGCTACTTTTAAAAAGGAAATTATTGGTGGATTGTCTACCTTTTTGGCTATGGCATATATCTTAGCTGTAAACCCTGGAATGTTGTCTAATGCCGGGAATTTTACTTCTGGAAAATATGTAGGAGTTTTCTTTTTAGGGACAGTTATTGTTTCGTTTGTTGGTACTATAGCTATGGGTCTTTTTGCTAATATTCCTATTGCTGTTGCACCAGGTATGGGTGTAAATGCTTTTTTTACCTACACAGTTGCTGGTTCTATTTTAAATTTAACTTTGGAGCAAGCTTTAATTGCTACATTTGTTTCAGGGTTATTATATGCAGTTATTGCAATAACTCCTTTAAGGCATTACATTGCCAAATTACTTCCTAAAAATATGAAGTTAGCAATTGGTGCAATGATTGGATTATTTTTGGCTTACATTGGACTTGTGAATTCAGGAATTATTGTTTCAGGTGCTATTCCAGCTGGACCTAAAGTTGGAATATCCACTGCTACCAAATTAGGAAATTTAAAAGATCATTTTGTATTAGCGAGTATTTTTATTTTATTATTAGCTTTTATCCTTCACTTTATGAAAGTAAAAGGTGCTGCTATTTTATCCATACTTGCTGGAGTTCTTTTACTTGGAATTTTTAGATTATTGGAGATGAAAGATACAGACAAGATTTTTCAAATTAAATCATATAAATCGTTTAGTAAATTTGGAGAATTATCTAGCGGTATGTGAAGCTCAATAGGATCTGCCTTTTCAAATGGTAGGTTTTATATTGCTATATTTGTTTTCTTATATATTGATTTTTTTGATACTACCGGAACTTTATTTACAATTGGTCAGCAAGCCAAACTAAATAAAAATAAGGAAGAAGCGGACAAGTGATTAAAACAAGCTAATATTGTTGATGCTGGATCTACAATTTTGGGATCCGTAATGTTGACTTCTACAGCAACATCTTACACTGAATCTTCAGTAGGTGTTTCTCAAGGAGCAAGAACAGGTTTTGCTTCAATTATTACTGGTTTAGGCTTTCTTTTGTCACTAGCCTTATGACCTATAATGTCGCCTATTTTGCCAATTAAGCATTTGCAAGACAGCATTCTAGCTCAAAGTGGGACAATTATGCCCGTTACTGGACCTATTTTAGTTTTAGTAGGATCATTAATGATTTCTCAATTGAAGTTTTTTGATTGATCACAAACTATTGACATTCCAGTTTTATTTGCAACTTTGGTTTTTGGAATGTTGTCATACACAATTTCCACAGGAATAGCAGCGGGAATTATTATTTACTACTTAATAAATGCTGCAGCTTTACTGATGGAAACTTACGATAATTTTAGAAAGAAAAAATTCAGGGTAAATGATTTAGTAATTGTTGATACTGGAAAAGTAGATTCTGTAAAAACTAAAAACCCTAATTTTAAATTAAGAGTTTGTAATCCCATCATGATAACAATGTTTATTTTGGCGGTTGTATACTTTGCTACTATGCCTTTATATGCTTATTAGTAAATAATTTTTTAGTTAATTAAAATGAGATTCCTTTAGGGGAATCTTTTTTATTTTAAATGTAGAAATTTAGAAAAGCAAATAATATTATTGTTTACCTAAAATTTTAGATAACTTTTTGGTATAATTAAGCAGCTACTTTTGGTAGCCATTCGAAAAAGGTTTTAAGCGCAAGCGCCTTCAAGATGAGCCTAAAAAAAGGAAAAATTATGATTGCAATTATTCAAACAGGTGGAAAACAAATACTTGTCAAAAAAAATGATGTTATTTTTGTTGAAAAACTTTCAGGAGAAACCGGTGATAAAATCACTTTCAAAGATGTTTTACTAATGAAGGAGAAAATTGGTAAACCATTTTTAAAAAATGCTATTGTTACAGGAGTGATTGAAAAACAAGCTAAACAAAAAAAGATTATAGTTTTTAGACATAATCACAAGTCAACTCACAAAAGAAAGTATGGTCATCGTCAACCATACACAAGAGTAAAAATTACAACTTTTAAGGAGGGTTCAAATGTCATCAGTTAAATCCGGTGGATCTTCTAAGAACGGAAGAGATTCTCATAGTAAAAGACTAGGTGCTAAGTTATCTGATGGTCAATTTACCAAAGCTGGCGGAATTATTTACAGGCAGCGTGGAACTAAAATTTACCCAGGCGAAGGAGTCAAAAAAGGTAGAGATTTTACTCTTTTTGCCTTGATAGAAGGTTATGTTAAGTTTCAAATGGTTAGAGGGCGCAAGTACGCTTGCATTTTACCTAACAAGAATTAAGTGCTTAACTTTTATTTTTTAAAATCTTAGATTAGTCTAAGATTTTTTATTTAACTAGAACAGACACTCATTAAATAGGGTAATTAAACATAAGGAAAAGTTCACTTAAGATTTGATTAATTTCTTGTATTTTTCTAGGGTTTTCAATCTAGAATCACTAAGACTGATCATCTGGGGTGTCTTGTATTTGGGAAGGTCTATATTTTTCTTGATAAATATTCTTTGGGGGTCAAACTTTTTCTCTTGTCTAGGTATGCTAAAAATCCTGAAAAATGGATTGGATTCAAGACCAGTGCCTGCAACTCATTGTCAGGATGCTTGATTTACTATTGGATCATAATCAATTAGTTTTTGAGCAAAATGCTTTTCACCGTGTCTTCAATGTACATTTAAGTTTTTAATAAGAAAAGATGCTACAATCATTCTAAGTCGATTGTGCATTTTTCCAGTTTTGTTTAAAAGTTTCATGGCGGCATCTACTAAAGGAAAACCTGTTTCTCCTTTTTTTCACTTCTGAAGCTTGTTAGGATCATTTTCTCACTCGTATTTGTCAAATGGTTTTAAGTAGTTATCTCCAAATACATAACCACTTTTTAATCATCTTAAGTAGTAAAGATGATAGTAAAACTCTCTTCAAATGAATTGACGTATAAAAATGTTTGCAAGAGGGTTTTTTACTTTTTTGCTTTTTTGAAAAAAGTGTACTATCTCTCTACAAGAAACTATTCCATACTTTATACTTGCAGAGATATTGTTTGTATCTTTATACCAATAATCTCTTTGCATGTAAGAAGTTAGATTGACATTTTCAATAATTTTAATAACAGATTCTCTTTTATATGGAATATCAATAGTTGTTGTTCTCACTTCACTTATATTAAAAAGATGATGAGATTTATGCTTTAGAGCATGAAATTTAATTGTTAGGGGTTTTGAAATTCATTGATAATTCAAAAGGCATTTTTGGTAAAAGTATTTAAAAATTTTATACTCGCTATTATCACTTTTCACAATACTGCCAGGTTGAAAAAGCAAATAATCCAAGTGCTCCTTATATTCAATATTATTTTCAGAACAAAAACTTGCTAGTTCTTTGCTTCTACTAATTGAAAAAGGTGTGTAGTCAAAATTTGTGTATATTCTTTGAATTTTTTCTATTTTGTGAATTTTTTGAAAAAGTTGAACTTCGCTCTTGTCCTTAAAAAAGTTAATATGGATTTTTTTATTTAGTTCTTTCAAAGCACTAACCATATAATTAAATGAATTGTAGTTAAAATATAGATTATCTTCTAATTGTTTTTGACTAAAAATAAAAAACAAGTAAACTCTATTACTTTTTTCAAGTAGCTTCATAAGTCCAACATTATCTTCTACTCTGAAATCCCGGTGCATTAAGAATATATTCACTTACTAATTATAAACTAGTAAAATGTTGACAGGTAAAAGCTAATTCAATAGTTTTAATTATTTTTTCAAATTATGATTAATTTTGCATACCTTGTAAATTAATTGGCTTTTCATGCTCGATGAAAATGAGTCAGCTGTAGCAAATGAGTTACTTATGTTTTTAAAATGTTGTTTTTTGGCAAATATTTAAAATCATAATAATCTCTTAGGATTTTTAAAAGCGAGTAATATATAAATAACTTATGCAGAATCTACTATAAAGATTCAAATCATTTTCTTAGACATACATCTTCAAATTAGAGAAGTGCTCAAATAAACTTTATTTCTGTAAAAGGGAAATTATCAACTTAGTCAATAGTAATTGCAAAAAAGTTTTCTTGATATTTTATTATTGTTATTTAGTGCAAAAAATAGGTTTTTATCAATCTCCACATTTAATTGCCATGAGTCTCATTGTATTTGTTTGAGTTGAAGGTTGAATTTAAATCTTTTTTAGACTCTAAGTTTTAATTACATTTAAGAAACAAAAGGAAGAGACACAAATTGTTTTAATCTCTTTTAATTATTTGAATTTTATTTTCTTTATAATTAGCATGTGAAATTTGTTGATGAATGTCTAATAAAAGTTAAAGCAGGTAAAGGCGGAAATGGAGTTATTTCTTTTCGTAGAGAATACCGTGTAAACAAGGGAGGTCCAGATGGCGGCGACGGAGGTCGTGGTGGATCTGTCTTTTTTAAAGCTGATCCAGGATTAAATACACTTGTTCACTTTCAACACCAAAAAATAGTTATTGGTGACAATGGCAAAAATGGCCGCAGAAAGAAAATGTATGGTCACAAAGGTGAAGATGTTTATGTAAAGGTCCCAGTAGGAACTTTGGTTTATTCTTTGCCAGACAATCTTTTGCATGATATTGTTGATCCTCAAAAAGACTACTTAGTAGCCCGTGGCGGACGTGGCGGACGTGGAAATGTTAAATTTAAAACAACTAAAAACACAACTCCGCGAGTTTGTGAAAATGGGGATTTAGGTGAAAACCTGAGTTTAAAACTTGTTCTAAAATTTTTAGCCCATGTGGGATTTGTAGGCAAACCATCAGCAGGTAAGTCAACTTTGTTAGGCCAAATAACAGATGCTAAACCCAAAATTGGCAATTATCCATTTACTACCTTATTTCCTCACTTGGGAACTATTTCTAATTTAGGCGATAAACAAATAGTTATAGCTGATTTACCAGGTCTTATTAAGGATTCTCACCAAGGTAAAGGTTTGGGTGATCAATTCTTAAAACATATTGAGCGTTGTCAAACTATAGTACATGTCCTTGATTTTGGAGATAGTTTGAAAAATCCGGTGACTGACTATGCTGAAATTCAAGATGAACTTGCTTATTACTCTGTTAATCTTATCAACAAAAAGCAAATTGTAGTTGCTAATAAAATGGATTTACCCAGTTTTGCCTCTAATCTTAAAAAATTTAAAAGATACTATCCAAAAATAGAGTTAATTCAAATATCAGCTTTAAAAGCTCTTAACATGAATACTTTAAAGGAAAAATTACTAGAAAATCAAAAACTTTATTTTTCCTCTGTTGTTCCTGTTGATAGCGCAAGTGAGGTTACTATCACTTTGCCGCAACCTTTTCAGATTTTGAATCCCTACAAGGGCTTCTTTGAAGTTAAAGGTCAAGAAGTTGAACAAATTTTTCATAAAATACCACTCGTTACTTGAGAAAATACTCAACGATTTAATGCTGCTCTTAAAAATTTAGGTGTTTGAGAAGAACTAAGAAAACACAAGATAAATGAAGGTGATGTAGTTAGAATTTTGAGTTACGAATTTACGTGAGGAAAGGAATAAAAAAAGTGAATCTTTTAAATTACCAAAAATACTTAGTGAAATGAATACAGCAAGAAGTTCTCAAAGCTTCTGCTAAAGGGGTTGTTATAGGAATGTCTGGCGGAGTAGATTCTTCAGTTGTGGCTACTTTAGCTAAAAAGGCTTTTCCCCAAAATTCACTTGGTGTTTTTTTACCAATTAATTCTCATTCAAGCGACTTGGAAGATGCTCAAAAAGTTGCTGAGCAAATTTCTATCAAAACTAAGTTAGTTAACCTTTCAAGTATTTACCAAAATTTGACAAATATTTTAGGAGAGAACAAAAATCTTGCTTTAGCTAACATCAAACCTAGGTTAAGGATGACCGTTTTATATTTTTTAGCTCAGAAACACAATTATTTAGTTTTAGGTACAGATAATGCTGCTGAGTGAATTTTGGGTTATTTTACAAAGTATGGCGATGGTGGTGTAGATTTACTTCCACTTGTTAAACTAACAAAGCAAAATGTTTATCTAATGGCAAAACAAATGAATTTGCCTTCTATTATTTGTACCAAAAAACCATCAGCAGGTCTTTGAGAAGGCCAAACAGATGAAAAAGAATTAGGTTTTGATTATATTTTTGTGGATAAGTATTTACAAGGTGAAAAAATTCCATTGGAAATTAAACAGAAAATTATGCACCAAGTGAAAATTACTCAGCACAAAAGAAAAGTAGTTCCTACCCCTAAAGAGTTAAACACTTTAGTGCAAGAATAATTCTAGTAACGTCCTTTTTCTTTTAACCATTTGATAACAAGTTCTAAGGTATCCTTCTTTTTTAGATCATAGTGCTGTATTGTTCCTACTACAGTAAAAATAATGTAGAATGCTTTTGAATAATGTTCTGAGACATAATTAGGTTTTATTTCAGTGAGAGATTCAAGTACGACACCTTTATGATCTAAAATAACCACATCATATTTTTGCTGAAAACCTCAAGTGTTAAAACCTTTTTTATTTTTAAAAATGTATCATGTTTGGTATTGAGGTGTTTGAAACACTCTTAATTTTTTATAAATTTCACTATGGGCAACATTGGAGTGACCTTCTAAATCTTCAATTAACTCTCCATTAAGATAAATAAAATAATCTTTCTTAGAAAAATGGGGTAATTCTTGAATAAATAAATTTTTTAACACCTTTACTCACTTCATATTATAATTATTACATATTTTAATTGGAGGAAAACATGGCAGGTCATTCAAAATGAGCAAATATTAAACATCGTAAGGGTGCACAAGATGCAAAAAGATCAAAGGAATTTGCCAAGTTGGCTAAAAGTATTACAGTGGCAGCTCAAGCTGGTTCTCCAGATCCTGAAACTAATGCAATTTTAAGGTTAGCAGTTCTAAAAGCAAAAGCTAAATCCATGCCTAAAAAAAATATTGATGCAGCAATTGCAAAAGCTACAGGAGATAAAAGCGAAAAAAATAACTATCAAGAATTGTCTTATGCTGCAAATGTTGACGGTGTCTCTTTTTTAATTAACTGTCTCTCTGATAATCCTAAGCGTCTTTTAGCAGAAATACAATACCTTATTTCAAGAGCTAATGGCTCACTTGTTAAAACTTCAGCAATTGACCATATTTTCGAACGTAAGGGAATTTTAGCAATTGAAACAATTGGTTTGGAGGAAGACGTTGTTATGACACAAGTCTTGGAATCAGGAGCAGAAGATTTTGAGGTATCTGATGGACTTTTTTTAATTTACACTCAACCTCAAAGTTTTCCCGAAGTAAGAGATTCTCTAGCTTCTAAAGGTTTTCAAAATTTTAAACTAGCAGAAGTAAAATATTTACCCATCCAAGAAGTGGCAGTACAAAAGGATAAAGTAGAAAAAATGGCAAAATTAATTGATCTTCTTGAAGAAAACGATGATGTCCAAGATGTATACCATAATCTTGATTTAACATCTACTGCTTAAAATAATAAAATTTTTTCTTGAGGCAACTATGGTTGGTTGTTCTAAATAACCATAGTTCCATAATTTAAGCATGATTAAGTATAGTGGAACTATTATCAACGAAGGCGAAATGCTAGAAACTATTAGGAAACTTTTAAATCTGAGTATTGAGGATTTTGTTTACCAAATGAATTGGCCTAATACAAAATATTATAGTTACATTAAAAATGGACGTACTCGTCCTGGCAGCAATAAAAAACAAGTATCTCATCCCACAATTCACAAAATTTTCACAGGGATTAATAATGCCATTCACAATTATCCATTATGAAGAAATAATGCTTCCAATATAACTGCTATTGTTATTTCTTACTTACTACCTGCAGTTTAAATAAAATAGTCGCCAATATTAAAATCAGATAAATTTTCAGTCTCAGTAAAAATTTTAATTTTCTTATTTTTTCGATAATACTCTTTAACATTTCGATATTCAGGTCTTTTAAATCATTTAGATAGAATATATTGGTACATGCAACTAATTTGAGTTCCTCTCAATAATTTTTCAAACATTTTTAGTTTAAATGGAGCAGTTTGAATTTTTTCGTCAACAGAGCCAGATCCTTGTTGTCATTTCTTTTCAAAAATAATAAGTTTTAAAGGTTTCAAACTTAAAATAAATGCATCGGGATAAATCTTTTTAGAAAAGACCTCTTGAAAATACTCATTAGAAAATTTTTTGGGATCTCACCTTTTTAATGCACTGTAAATTTTGCCTTGTCTACCATAAAAACCTACTCATTCTTGCTTGTGATAAATTTTGTACAATGAAGGTTTTGGAGGTTCACCTTCAACTTTTTTTAAGTGAAATCCTACTTGTTCTAATAAATTTTTTAAATATATTTTGTTTTCAAAATTTAATCCATTTAAATTTGTTTTAGAACCACCTGCACCTGTACCTAAATTATTTTTTTTAAACTTATTCATAATTTCTAATAATGACTTCTTCCACTTTTTTTCTAGTGGCGCCCTTCCCTCCAATGAGTCTTTTTTGCTCAAATAGTAGTGATGTTAAAGTCATGATATAGATTAGTAATTAATTTAGTTTTGTGGTTTGAAACCATTCATTTCACTTTCATAGCATCAAGTTTTTACAGACTTGAGCCAAAAGAATTTGTTGCTTTTTACCAAAACCTTCTTTTTGAAACGAGTGAAAGCCATTAAGTTCTGAAGGATAATCATAGGGTGGATCAAAATAAATAAAATCATTTTCCTTTGCGTTGCTAAGAATTTTTTCAAATGAAGCTTTAAAGATTTTAATATTTTTGTTTTTAAGATAACAAGATATTTTTGCAAGGTTAGAAAAATCATGAGTTTTGATTGTGGGTTTTTTGCCTCAGGGAACATTGAAGTATCCTTTGCTATTGACTCTGTACATACCATTAAAACTACTCTTATTAAGGTAAATGAAGCGCGCTGCTCTAAGCACGTTAGAATCTTTGATGTGAAGTTCTCTTAAATTTGATGAATCATTTTGGTCAATGTTTCTAATTTTTGAAAAAAAATAGGTGAATGTCCGTACTCCATCAGCAATAAATATTCTCTTAAAATTTTATGCCTATTTTTTATTATTTTGTATGTGTTAATTAACTCTTTGTTTAAATCAGAAACAAAAGCATTTGAGGGCAAAAATATTTAAAAAAAGTGCTCCTCCACCCAAAAAAGGTTCATGATAAGTCGCATAAGTAGATGGCAAACGAGTAGTGATTTCCTTGAGAATTTGTCTTTTACCACCAACTCATTTTACAAAAAGGAACTATGGTTGGTTTACTCATTCATTTATTATACACCAACTATGGTTGGTTCATAATTTTGGTTTTGGAATAAACTAAATCTAAATTAATATATTTTTAAAAATATTGAGAGTTTCATGTTAACTAAAATTAGGTACAAATAAAAAAACTAGAAAAATTATTGGTGTTTCTTTAAAAAAGCGCTTAATTTGGATTGTTTTCTTGCTCCATTATTTTTATGAAGAATGCCTTTTGAAACCGCAACGTTAATTTGTTTTTGTGCTTTTGAAACTAATTCTTTAATTTTAGGTGTTTTTTCTACAATCGCTATTTTTGATTTTTTGATTGCTGTTTTTACTATTGATTTAACCTTCCTATTTTTTCTGGTGTTTCTTTCAATTGTTCTTATGTTTTTTTTCTTTGATTTTATGTTAGCCATTATATTCTCCTTCAAAACTAAAAAAAATTATACACAAAAAATTTTATCTTTGAGTTAAAGCCCAAAAATTTTCTTTCAAATAAAACTTCTTATGTTTTAAAATTGATAATATATAATTTGATTATGAATTGATATGTTTTAGGAATTGTTTTAGGTTCCATTTGCACTTTGACTTTTATTTTTATTTTGTTTTACAAATGGTGAACTAATGGAGGATTTAAGTCTTCAATAAAGAGATTTAAGGAAACATTTGAAGAACAAGTAAATAGTGATATAAAAGTTTGGTCTAAATATACAAACAGTAGATTTATTCCAAGCTCTTATTTTAAATATAGTAAAAAAAGAATTTTTAAAACTGATGGAATTTTAATAATTAAACAGTGTCTAATTGTAGTGAAAATAAAATCTATTGCAGGAGATGTTGAAGGAGATGCTCAAAAAATAAGATGAACTTCTAGAATTTTAAACAAAAAATATTCAATGATTAGTCCTATTTTACAAAATGAAAGCAAAATAAATCACCTTATGAGAATGTTAAATATGAAAATTCCTACCATTTCTCTTGTTGTGCTGTCTAATAAAGTCAATTATATAAGTGTAATTAATGTTCCGGATCATGTTTTGGTTACAAAGCATGTAAATTTATTTCATACACTTGATCAACTTGCATCAACTTTACCACCTAAACTTAAATCACATGAGATAAAACTAGTGCAAAGTTCTATAAATTTTTTTAAAATTAAGAAAAACAGTTTATGAAACTCTATCATAAAATAAAGAGTGTAAAAAAATAATGAAAATACTTTTAGCAGGTTCTTCAGCAATCGTTCCATCTACTTTTAAAAAAATTATTGAACGTTTTAATGTTGTGGGTATCATAACACAGCCAAATAAACCTAAGGGTAGAGGTCTTAAGATTCAAACCACATCTGTTGCTAGACTTGCACAAGAAAATAAGATTTCTTTATATGCACCTTGAAATATTAATACACTTTATCCAGAATTGACAAAAATAGAGTTTGATTTTTTTCTTACTTTTTCTTATGGCCAATATGTACCTTCGTCAATCTTAAATTTAGCCAAATATAAATCTTTAAATATTCATGGTTCACTTTTACCTAAATACCGTGGAGCAGCTCCTATTCATCATGCTATTTTACAAGGTGATTCAGAAGTTGGGATAAGCTTGATTGAGATGGTAAAAGAAATGGATGCAGGAGATATCTTTTTTCAAGATAGTCAAAAAATTAATCAAGAAACAACAACGGCTGAAGCTTTTAAGATTATTGCTAATTTAGCTAAAACCAATATTGTAAATTGATTAAATAAAATGAAAGACAATAATTTTTATTCCAAAAAGCAAGGTCCCAATTTTTCTTATGCTCCTAAAATTCAAAAAAAAGATGCTGAACTAAAAACCCATTTAACGATTTATCAAGCTATTAGACAAATTAGAGGTTACAATCCTTGACCAGGAGCATTTCTTTTTTTAAACAATAAAAGATTAAAAATTTTTAACTGTTCAACTACACCTATCAATATGGCACCTAAGCTAAAATTTAAGGATGGTTTTTTATGAGCTACAAGTTATCAGTGAGAAAGTAAATCAAGAATCATTTTAAAAACTTAAGTAAAAGATTTTTTATTATTCAAACACTTTTTTATTTTTTTAGTAAAATATAGTTATGTCAATAAAATATATACACAAAAACAAAGATAACAAATGAGTTATTTCCGCAACTAAAGATGGTAAGGCTTCAAGAATAGTTGAAACAGCCGAGGAGGCAATTACAATTGCTGGTTCAATGAGAACTACTGATGCCATAATTATTGATCGGCACAATCCAAATAATCATGGTGCACACTTTGATAATAAAAAAATTATTGATGATTTGATTAGAACAAGTGAAATTTCTGTTTCTGCTTTGCAAACTCAAAAACAAGATAAACAAAATAGCAAATCTCAATTGATGCCCGTTACTAAACCCAAAATAAAAGCAGTATCTTCAAAAAAGGAAAAACCTATTTTGGAATCTACTAACACAAAAACAATTAAACCAAAACAAGGTAAAAAATTAAATCAAAAACTTAAGACAAAAAAAATACCTAAAAAAAGTAAAGTGCTTAATACAACTCAAATCCTTTTTGATGATAAAGATAAAAAAATTAGTTCTGAAATTTCTAAAAAGATAGTGAAAAAAAGTTCTCCAAAAAAGAAAGTAGCTAAAAAGATAGTGAAAAAAAGTCCTCCAAAAAAGAAAGTAGTTAAAAAGATAGTTAAAAAAAGTTCTCCTAAAAAGAAAGTTAAAAGAAAAGCACCTAAGAAAGTGAACCCTAAAGTTAGAAAAATTATGAGAGAAAACAAAATTCCTAAGAAGCAAAAGGCAAAAAAAATATTTGTTGATAGAAAAGAATCAAAATTAAAAGATGGATTACCTACTATTGAAAGAAAAATCAATCAAGGTAATGAGTTAGCATTATTCATCGCAAATAATTGCAAAGCAGCTAATATAAACTATGAAGACTACGCTTTAAATATGAAATATGGTATTTGAGAAAAATTTTTTCAGTCTAATTTTTCAAGAGTATGATTAGGTGTTAAATACGATAAAATTACTAAGAGATTTCAAATTCTAGATGAAACTCAATTTCATGAAAGATTAACAGCTATTTCTATAGGAGCGAAAGAATCATGAGTAACATATTCTTCAGTAGATAAAAAAACAGATAGAATAAAAACAATAAGAATTCTTAATAAACGAAATAAATTTACAATTTCTTCGAAAAAAAATGCAGTGAAACAAACAAGCTCTTCTAGAACTCAAAACACATCATTAGTTAATTTCAAGAAAACCCCAAAAATTTCACAACCTGAAACTACTTATGCACCAATAGTAGCGCCTATTAAAAAAGATCTTTCACATACACAAAATATTAAATCTAAATCTACAGTAGAATCTACAAGCTCTATTTCTCCTACTAAAAAGGTTAAAAAGCTTTCTAGAAAAGAAAGAAAAATTCAAGCTAAAAATTGAAAAAACAAGCAAAATTAGCATTAAAAGCAAATAAAAAGAGAAATAAGAATAAAAATAAGCGTAATGTAGAAAAGACAAAAACTATTTCAACTAAAACTACTTCCTTAGCAAAAGTTCCAAAAAAAATTATTAAGAAAAATAAAAATTCTTTTTTATCATTTTTAATTGTATTATCCTTTTTATTTCTCATTTCAATTGTCTTTGTTTTAGCTTGATATTTAATGTAAATTAAATTTTTAGATAGTTACACAAAATGAATAAAAGTAAAATTCGTAATTTTGCAATTGTTGCTCACATTGATCATGGTAAATCTACATTAGCAGATAGATTGTTAGAAATAACACAAACGATACATAAAAGAGACCTTAAAAATCAGCATATGGATAATATGGACTTGGAACGAGAAAGAGGAATAACAATTAAGTTGAATGCAGCTCAAATTGAGTACAAGGGTTATGCTTTACACTTAATAGATACACCAGGCCATGTTGATTTTACCTATGAAGTTTCAAGATCTCTAAAGGCTTGTGAAGGTGTTTTGTTGTTAGTAGATGCTACACAAGGCATTGAAGCTCAAACGCTTGCAAATGTTTATTTGGCTCTTGCAAATAATTTAACAATTATTCCTGTTATTAATAAAATTGACTTACCATCTGCTAATCCTATTCAGATAAAAAAAGAAATTGCTGAGCAAATTGGAATTAGTACAGAACATGCAATTGAAATTTCAGCTAAACAGGCAAAAATGTTTCAGCCGTCTTAGAAGCTTTGATTAAATATGTTCCACCTCCTAAAAATAGTTTAGATGATAATAAAAGTGCTGTTAAAGCACTAGTTTTTGATTGTTATTATGATTCTTACCGAGGAGTTATAATGTTAGTTAGAATTTTCAATGGTTCATTACAGGTAGGAAATAAGTTTAAATTTATGACCACTAAAAATGAATTTGAAATTACAGAGTTAGGAGTTAAAACTCCTCAAGAAATCAAAAAAACAAAACTTGTTGAGGGTGAAGTAGGATGAATAGCTGCTTCTATTAGAGATGCAAAAAAAGTAGCTATCGGAGATACTATTACGCTAGTTGATAATCCAGCTATTTCTCCTTTACCGGGATATAAAAAACTGAATTCTGTAGTTTTTGCAGGATTTTATCCTATCGATGGTCGTGATTATGAATTATTACGCGAAAGTTTAGAAAGAATTTCATTGTCAGACTCCTCTTTAATTTTTGAACAGGAAACTTCTGAAGCATTAGGTCATGGTTTTAGAGTAGGTTTTTTAGGGATGCTACATATGGAAATTATTCAAGAAAGATTAGATCGTGAGTTTAACGCACAAGTAATAGCTACAGTTCCATCTGTTAGATTTAAAGTAACAAAAAGAAATAGTGATGTTCTAAATGTATCAAATCCTGCTTTATTCCCTTCTCCACCTCAAATTAAAACAATCGAAGAACCATACATTAAAGCTACTATTATTGTTCCTAACCAATTTTTAGGAGCAGTAATGGATTTTTGTCAAGAGAAAAGGGGAAAATACATTAATTTGGAATATCTTGATAATACTAGGAGACAACTTCAATATGAGCTTCCCTTGGTAGAAATAATTTTTGATTTTTTTCATAGACTTAAATCCTTAACAAAAGGCTATGCTTCATTTGACTATGAATTTTTTGAATATAAGCAAACTGATCTTGTAAAAGTGGATATTCTTTTAAATTCTCAACAAATTGATGCTTTCAGTTTCATTGTGTATAGGAATTATGCTATAAGAAGAGGTCGTGAAATTGTTGAAAAATTAAAACAAGTTATTCCTCGCCATAATTTTGAAATCCCCATTCAAGCTGCAATTGGAGGGAAAATAATTGCACGCGAGAATATTAAGTCCTACCGTAAAGATGTTACAGCTAAGCTTTATGGTGGTGATCGCACACGTCGAGACAAACTTCTAAAAAAACAGAAAGCTGGAAAAAAGAGAGCTAGAGAGTTTGGTCGTGTAAATGTACCTCATGATGCATTTATAAAAGTTTTAAAATCCGATGCGAATCAAAAGTAATTTTATCTTAATTATTTTTTAAAATTTTAAAGAAAAAGCTTCATATGAGGGTTGCACATTTTTAATATGATCTTGTTCTAAAATAAACATATTAATTCGAGATTTACCAATGCCCCCTCCAATTGTCAAGGGCAATTTGTTTGTAATGATTTGTTGGTGAAAGGTGTTATTTTTTTTATGAAGAGCATTCTTTTTTTGCAATTGCTTTAAAAGACTTGTTTTATCAACTCTAATCCCCATAGATGATAGTTCCATTGCGTCATTATTTTGGGTATCTCAAACTATTAAATCTCCATTAAGTTGTCAATCATCATAATCAGGTGCTCTTTCGGCATGTTTTTCACTATTGGATAAGTAATCGCCTATTTTATATACAAAAATAACTTTTTTGCTTTGGGCAAAAATTTTTCTCTTTCTTCAGGTTTTTTATTAGGAAATAAATTCAACAATTCCTGACTAGAAATAAAAGTTACTTTTTGAGCCATTTTATCTTGTAGTGGTGTTATTTTCCCAACAGCAGTTTTAATTTTTTGTAAAACTCTTCATAATTTTTTCACAGTCAACTTTAAAAAATCTAAATGACGATCTTCTTTTTGAATTACCATTTCCCAATCGTACTGGTCAACATGGAGTGAATGGTACTTTGTTAATTTAGCTTCATCTTGGCGAATAGCATTCATTTCTACATAGATTCCTGAATATGGCTTAGAATTGTAATCATAAAGTGCTTGTCTCTTTCATTTAGCTGTAGATTGAACAATTTCAATTCAACGATTTTGGTATTTAAATGAAATAGGTTTTTCGGTTCCTGATAAATCATCATTTAAACCTGTTTGCGGGTTTATTAAAAGCGGACCTAAAATTTTTTGTAAGTTTAATGTTTTTTTAATTTCCCTTTCAAATACTTTGTCAATAAGACTTATTGATTTTTGCATTTGTCATTTTGAAATTTTCATATTTTGTGCTCCTTGAATTTTTAACAGATTATTTTAATTCTAAATTATTTTATACAAATCTTATAAAAATAACTAAAATTATCGATTCGATGACTAGTGAATCTACATAGAAATGAAAAACTATCTACTTCACAATTGGCTTCTAAATCTATTTGAAAGTGTGCAAACTAATGGCACTACTTAGTCAATTGCAAGTAAAGGATAGAATAATAATCATTTTGCTAAATAAAAGTTTTTTCAAGACGTAAAAATTTTTAAAAAAGAATACCTAAATTCAAAATTTGAAGATAAACTGAACCCCCAAAAGTGGACTCCACAGAGAGGTAATTTTATTATGGCAAATAAGTATTTCAAAGATGTTATATACATTTTATTAAATGAGTATTCAAAATCTTATTTATCTCCTATTTTAGATTCTTATAATAACCAAATAATTGACTTTAGCTATTCTAGAAAAAGTGATAAAAACCTTATTATCAAGCTTTTACAAATAATTTCTTGAAAAATCTCTAAAAATAGAAGAGTAATAATAAATAAAGGTTATGGTTTAATTTGTTTTTCAAAAGAATATAAAGAATTGGTTAGCAAAAATTTATAGGTTCAATGTCAAGAATAGGTAATTGTTTGGATAATAAGCCAATTGAATATTGATTTTCTACCTTGAGACAGGAATGACTAAATAAGATTCCTTTTAAGAAAAGAACTTTTGAAAAAGTTAATTATAAAATAACAAAATTTATATCCTATTATAATAAATATAGAGTTCGAGCATGTCTTCAATATATCACACCAAATGAGTCTTAAAATAAAATTTTTAGTCCACTTTTTGGGGTCCAGTTTAAAAATAATTTACACTTCTATATATAGCTTTTTATTTATTAATTTTTATATTAAGTTCTTTATGATTTTTTAAATTCGGCAATGCTTCATAGCATTCTTCTATCTGGTAAGGTAGCTTTTTAATAGTCATTGTAAAAATAAGACGACCATTTGCATTGTCTGCTCAACCAGCTGCAATTCCAACTTCTATTTCACTAACACCATCAATAGTTTGATCTGTGAATGAAGTAGGAAATGTAATTTAAGATGCCAATTTAGTACTATCAGGACTAATCAAAGTTAAGTCACCTTCAACTATGCTATTGATTTTATATTGCTCAGCTAGATTAGCTTTTTTATTTTCAATGTCTTTATTAGTATTACATGCTACCATTGAAATCATTGGTGTTATAGTTGCAACAACTGTTCCAAATTTTAAGATTAATTTTTTCATAAAAAATTTCTCTTTCTTGAGTTATTCAAAAAAATTATATTATTTTTTTTTTTTTTGAAAATGTTTCAAAATTTTATTATATATTTATGTGAAATTAGACCTTTTTAAAAGTGAAAAATAGGACATTTTACAATGGTTGGGCACACCTACTGAAAGGGATACAACCCAATAAAATTACATAGCTAATTAAAATTACAAAACATAAAAGAAATAATAATTTTGCCAAATAAAGTTTCTGAAATTATAAGATTTACAATAAAAAACAAAACCATCTTTAAGCGAAATTAAAAGATGCTTAAATCTATGTAAAGATGCAATTAAAAAACTAAATAAACACAAACCTAAAAACAGGTTCACTCATCTATAGAATGTATGATATTTTTTTGATCAGTATCTCTTCAAGTTGTTTACAATTTAGGGTTTTCATAATCATTTAATATTTCGCGTTTTCTAATAAATTTTTAAAATAAAGTTAAATGTCCTATTAATTTTCTATAATTTGGTTATATGAAATTTTTAAAAAGGAGTTTTAAGTGTCCATTCAGCCTAAATTTAATACTGGCATAATTAAGTTTTCTGCTCCAGTAAAAAAAACATTTATCAAAGAAAAGAAAATTGTGGATCCATATGGTGTAATTCCAAATGGCATCTTTAAAGTAATTAGGTGGGAAAAAATAAGACAAAACATGATTATTTTCTTTTCAAGTTTGATTTTACTTGGTGGTTTTACTTTGGTTGGATTATTTCTTACACTTTATAAAGTGCCTTGAGTCGGTTTTGTTTTGCCAGGAGTTTTAATTTTATTGTCGGGTTACAAATTTTTTATGACAATTATTGAAAAAAGATCATTTCGTAGTGCAATTACTAAGTATCGTGAAGATTTAAAAATAAGTATGAGTTACAACCCTCCTTTTATAGTAAAAATGTATAAATCATTACACATTAAACAAGTATCACATAATTGATTTACTTTTTTGCTTTTATTTCACGGAGGAATATTTACACTTCTTTTTTGAAGTTTACGTAATTTGGATTGATGAATTTTTGAATTTAAAGTTTGAATTCATTCTATTTTTTATAATCCTGAATTGTTACAATGATTTTTTTTAGTGGGCCTTTTTCTTATAGGTTTTATTCATGTGATTTTTGCAATTCAGCGTAAAAGACGTATTTTGGAAATTGATACTTATTTTGATGCTAATGTCATTACCGCCTCTAACATTGAAGTAGCAAAAAAGGAACGCAATAAAATGTATCGCCGTATTTTTTTTATTTACTTAATGGTGGTTTTAATTATTCCTTTGCTTTTGAGATGAATTGTTAAGTTAATTAGGTTAAAAAAATAGTATAATGATGAAAATGATTGGAGGTTAAGAATGATTATTTGATTGCCGATAGTGGTTGGAATTATTTCGTTACTAGTAGGAGCTGCTGTTTCTTTTTGAATAACTAAAAAGATGTTTGAAAAACAATTGAGGGAAAATCCTCCAGTTAATGAAAAAATGATTCGAGCTATGTTTTTGTCGATGGGTAGAAAGCCCTCAGAAGCTCAAATTAAAAATGTTATGCGTTCAATGAGAAACGCTAAGTAATACAAAAATAATTAGTTATGAAAATTATTGTTTAAAACTTGGATTTGAGAAAGTTTTAGGAAGGTTTCTTAAATGTCTAAAAAATCATTAGGAATTACAGCTGCAACATTTACCGCTCTTTTTCAAGGGCTAGAAGGAGTAATTTTTATGTTCTTGGGTCTTGTTGTAGCTAAAGCAATTTTTGTTTCAATTGGTTTTGCAACAGCTGTTCTTACTTTTAAAGAAATAATTACTTTTATTTTTCTTTTAATACTTGTAGGTCCCAAGCGAATTACAAAACTTTTTAAAAGATTAAAAAAATGTTCAAAGGCTAGAATCTATCTTTATGCGGGTGTTATTGGTACAACTTTTGGCAACTTTTTTTTCTTCGTGGCAATTGCATTAGCTTCTGTTAGTTATGGTGTCATCCTGACTGCTCTATATCCAGTTTTTTCAATGATTCTAATAAGAATATACTTTGGCGAGAAAAATCCATGACTTGTGTGATTGGGTTCATTTATAGCAGTTACTGGAGCTTTATTTTTTATCATTTTACCTATTTTTATGAATGGTGGACATTTTAACCTTAGAAGATTGTTAGGCATTTTTTTTGGAGGGTGTTCAGCTTTTATGTGGGCTATTGAAGGATTGCTCATCAATAAAGCTATGCGTAATATTAAAAACAAGGATTTAACTTTTAATGACATTGTATTTTTTAGATCTATTGGAACAACTTTGACTACATTATTTTTTGTTATGCCTTTATTTTGACTATCAAATTTTCAATTTTCTATACTTGGAAATTCTTACTCCATTTTATGGGATTTATTTTTTAACTGAAAGGCCGTTTTAATTTTAGTTGTGCTTTCGGTAAACCTTATTTTTCTTCGTAATGTTCATATTTATTCTATTTTTTATATAGGAGCTAAGATGACAGCAATTATTGATACAAATAATTTTTTAGTTCCCCCTCTTTTAGTTATAGGTTTACAATACTTAAATTTAACTTATATGGATTTACCTTTTGACAATCTTTTTGAACCTGTTGTTTGATGAGGTTGACTTTTTATTATTCCAATTATTGTTGGAGTTTTTATGGTTTTGTATTTTCACAAGAAAAACACTTTTGCAGTTTTGGATAAAATTGGCGAATAAATAAAGATTGTTTTTATAACTAAATGCAATTTGAAGTGCATAATAATCGGGATAGTTTACAAGCACTTCCAATTCAATAATGTAATCTAAAAATTTATGAGTTATAGTAATAGTTATAAACTTGAACGATGAAAAATTAAATATAAGATCTATGAATTGATGTTAACTGAACTTAAATTCTCAATTTAAATAAAGAAGAGATGTCAAAAAAAACAAATTTATTTAAGAAATTGTTTTATGGAGTACTACAAGCGTTAGTCAATTAAATAAAATAAATTACTTCAATTAAGTGAATAGTAAAGACTCCCATTAGATTTTCTAATAACTATCTACTTTGTAAGGATGAATCTTTATTTTTAAAAAACCTAAATGTTCAATTAAAGTAAGTCTAATTTCAATTTGGGTTAAGGACAAAATTATTTTACCTATACTCTGCATTTTGTAATGTTTCTTTTGATAGTCTAGAAGCAGCACCTATGTCTAAAAGATAAAAACAGTTGTGGTGTTTTTGGAGAGCTGAAGCAGTAACTATTTTATTCGGTTTTTCTTCTATCATAATTCTTGTGACTTCTGCCTTGTGTTGTCCATAAGAAACCATCATCATTTTAGAAGTCGTTTCAAGTAGTGTTTCACACCCATTGTTATAGCTTGTTTTGGTGCTGCTTTAATTGAATCAAATTTTTCTTTTGGACCATATCCAAAATTGTTTCACGAGTTAAATTGGTGACATGAGTCAGTGACTCAAGAGAAGTTCCTGGCTCATTGTAAGCCATATGACCATTTATGCCTAATGAGATGTACTGAAAGTCAATGGGAGCATTTTTTCTTATTGTTTGCTCATATTTTAGTGCTTCTTCTTTGGGTTTTATTGCCTCACAACTAGGAATGTGGATGTTTTGAGAATTAATATCTAAATGATCAAAAAGATTCACTTTCATTTGCTTGATGAAAGCCTGAGGGTGATCTTTATGAATGCCAACAAACTCATCTAGGTTAAAAGTAATAATTTCTTTTCAACTAGTCTTGTTTTGTTTATGATCCATAATTATCATTTCATATGCTTTTACAGGAGAGACGCCTGTTGCAAAACCAATTTTAGCTTTTGGATTTGCTTTAACAGTATTTATGAATTGTTTTGCACAAAATTTTTGTAGATCATTAAGTTTTTTAAAAATTATTATTTTTTGTTTTTTCATTTTTTTCCTATTTTATAAATTTTTAATTTTCCTAATTATTATATTCAATACTAAATCTTATTTACAAAAAAAGTGTTTTAACACTTAAATGAAGAAAATCTATATTAAATATAATTATGGTGTACTTACATATTTAAATAAATTTTAAATTTAATAAAATTCAAATTATTAAACATTATTTTAAAATGAAAAATATTAAGTTATATTAAGGAGACTATATGAATAGTAAAGAAATCAAAAAACCGGGTTTTTGAGCAAGATGATTTGAACCTTTAAGAAATAAGAAAAAAAGGTCAGATAATAAATTTTTTGCTTTTTTTCAAAGATTAGGGGCAACATTTATGTTACCAATATCTGTTTTAGCAGTAGCTGGTTTATTATTAGGAATTGGTGATGCATTATCAGGAGATAGCTTCTATAAAATGTTCAATGCAGACGTAAATAGTAATGCCGTTAAAACTACTCAGAAGATTTTTAGTTTTGTAATGCTTCCTGGACAAGCATTTTGAGCAGTCCTCCCTTTAGTTTTCTGTATGTCAATACCAATAGGATTTACAGATGATAATAAAGGGGTAGCAGTTTTGTCAACTGTGATTGCGTTTTTTGCAACTCAATTTGCAATTAATTGATTGTTGGGAGTTTTACCCATTGATTTTAAAAATGATTTAATAAAATTAGGCACAAATAAACAAATTATGACATCAGAAGGTCTTAAATCAATTCCTCAAACCGTTGTTAAACCAATGTATGGCATTAAAAGTGCAATGGATATGAGTATATTAGGATCAATCATGGTGGGATTAGGAACTACGTTTATTCACAATAAATTTCAATACACAAAATTACCGATGGTTTTCACATTCTTTTCTGGAAAAAGAGTAGTGCCGGTATTATCACTAATAGGAGGATTATTTTTTGGATTACTTATGTGTATTGTTTGACCATGATTTGCTAAGGGTTTATATTGAATGGGAGTAGGTGTTCATAAAACCGGTGTATTTGGTCCGGGTATATATATTTTTGTTTCAAGATTACTTTGCCCAACAGGATTGCACCATATGGTTAATGCACTATTTGATTACACATCAGTTGGTGGAACAGAAGTTATTAATGGTGTTTCATATGATGGAAATATTAACATTGCAAAAGGCTCTATTGACAACCAATTGGCAGTACCCGCTTCAGCAACAGCATATTTAAGAGGGGCTTACATTTTGCCGATTGTATTTGGTCTTCCTGCTGCAGGTTTAGCTATGTATATGACTTCCAAAAAAGAAAATAAACTTTATGTAAGAGGAGTAATAATATCAGGAATTATAGCCACTGCCTTTGGAGGCATTACTGAAACAATTGAATTTTTATTTTTATTTACAGCGCCTCTTCTATATTTGTTTCATTCTTTCATGGTGGGATTAGGTTATTCAATTTGAGCTGCTTTTGATGTGAGAGTAGCTGCTTTATCTGGTGATTTATTTAATTTTGTAATATTTGGACCATTAAAAGGTCTATCTACTAAATGGTGAATTGTTTTTCCTAGTGGTTTAATATATGGAGCGCTTTATTGGTTGGTTTTTTACTTTTCAATAAAAAAATTCAACTTAAAAACTATAGGAAGAGGAGATGAGGGCTCATCAAAAGCTTTAAAAATGATTATGGATGTTGGAAAGCTGAAAGATAAAAAGAAGAAAAGTAAAAGAGGAATTATAGATGAGAATTCACTAGAATATAAGCAAGCAAGTGAGTATTTAAAATTGTTGGGGGGCAAAGAGAATATAAAAACATTAACTAATTGTTATTCTAGACTGAGAATCACAACAAATAATGAAATAATAATTAAGGAAAAAAATGTTAAAGATCTTGGCGGTATTGGATTAAAACAAGTTTCCGGAACAAATATTCAAATAATTATAGGACCAAATGTAGAAATTGTTAAAAGAGCAATAGAACAAATAAGGAAAAAATAAAATTGTTTAAAAAGAAAAGAAATGTTAGAAATATAAATAAGGATTATTTATCTAGAACTTTTAATGTTTCTAAAAATAAAAAAATCTATTCAGCGTGGATGGGAGAGATGCTGTTTAAAACTCCTTGATTTATTAAAAGATCATTAAAAAAATAAATGGAAATAATTCATTGGGATATCATTTTCAGACAGAACAAATTAATGAAAATATTCAAAATTGGTGGTTAAATTTCAAAAATAACCCCATTAAAAAGAGTGAGTAATATTAAACTATGGCACGCTCCCAACGCTTTCTGTTTTGATAAATAATTTTTCTAAAGAACATGAATCAATTTTAATTGATGTGCCAGGTTATGGTCCTTTTCAAGAAATAATTGAATCAAATAAAAGAAAAATGATTAAAACAGATCTGAAAATATCAAATAATAAATATGAAAAAGACTTTTCAAATTTTTGAAAGAGAAATTATAAAAAACAAAGTAAAAATTTTCATTTTTTGTTCTCCCCATAATCCTGGAGGGTTATTATACAAGTATGAAGATATTGAAAAAATTGTAAACATTTGCAAAAAACATAATGTTTTATTAATCTCTGATGAAGTTAATTCTGATATTATTATGCCTGGAAAAAATTTTGTTTCAGTAACACAATTTTATAAAGAATATAATAGAATTATAATTGCTTCTAGTCCAAATAAAATTTTTAATACAGGGGGAGTAAAGACTGGTTACTTAATTGTCCCGTTTAAAGAATTTAGAGATGAAATAAAAGCAATATTTTATAAGTCAAGAATTACTTCACCAAATGCATTTGCAGAAGAAATTATTCTTCTGCTTACTCTAAGGGTGCAAATTATGCAAGAAAAACCATATTAAAAATAAACAATAATTTTATTACGGCAAAAAAAAGTTAAAAGAAATAGAAGAATACATTTCTATAATGGAAAGCGATGCAACATTCTTTCTTTGAGTTAATTTTAAAAATCAAAAATCGAGAAGAAAATATTACAAAAAGAATTTTTGAGAAGAAATTTAGTTGTTTCATTTGGTGAAAAGTTTATAGGTAACTCAGATAATCATTTTAGATTAACAATAGCATGCCATAGAAAAAAATTAATAAAAATATGCAATATAATAGTTGAGTCTTTTAAAAATATTAAAAATATATAAATTAAGGAAATGTGTTAAATTTGTAATAGATTTTCCGTCTAAATATCTATTAACTATTTTAATTTTTAATTCCTTTTTAAAATACTTATTTGCCATAATAAAATGACCTGCTTTTGGAGTCTACTTTTTGGGGTTAATTTAAGGTGTCCAAAAGATAAAAGTACTTTTTATTCTAAAAAATAATTTTCCAAGAAAAAAAGTTTTTATATTAGAAAATAGCTAATCTAAGATTTGTTTTAAAAATTATGGAGCACAAATAAAATTTTTTGCTTTTTAATAATAAAGCAAGATTTAATATTTTTAATAACCAAAATTTGTTGAAAAATTGCAATTTATTATTTTCAAATACAAATTTTTATCATAATGACTTTTTCATTTTTCTGTGTTTCTTAAAAACATGCATAACAAATTAAGTTATAGCTAGGCTAATTACTATTTAAGTTTGAACACATATGTTTAAGTCATTATTTCAGTTTTAAAGTCTTTAAAAAACTTTCAAGGAGTTAATGAGAATGAATGGGATAATAATGCTTTTTCATTAAATATTTTAGTTTCAGTCATAATACATTGTTTATACTTTATTTTTTTATGTTCCTGAAAATTTGTTATATCTAAGCCCATTGATTCTCTTTGAACGATTTTTTTACCTTCAAAATTATTTTTGATGTAAAAATCTACACCATTCTTAATATCTATTTTTTTTGTATCTTGAGTATAGATTTTATCTAGAGACAAAAGAACCATTTCTTGGTTTAACCAAAATTCTCTTTCAAAAGTATGTTCATATAATAAATTAATTTTTGTGATTTTCTGGCTAACTATTTTTCTTTCTACTTTATTACCAAACATCAAGAATGTGTCATTTTTAAATAAATTTAGAAATGGTTTTTTTATAACATAAGTTCTAGAACCTTTTTCTGTAACAAAAAGGTTTTTTGCCTTAAAAAAATCAAATGTTTTCACTACTTCGTTGTGAGTTAAATCAAATTTGTAAACAAATCATCTAATAGATGGGATTACAAATTTACTCTCCTCTTTTTTTAAACAAAGATTGTAAACATAATCAATAACTTTTTTCTTCATGTTTACATTATAGCAATATGCCTAAAAAGTAAAAATTTCTTCTTAAAATATAAATTTTAGCATCTTTGTTTTTTATAAATACTGCCTAGTATTAATAATTATAGTGTTTAAACAGTTTTCATGAAAGTCTGAAAATTAACAAGGTATAATCTAAATGAACAGGAGAAAAAATGCCCATAGTTAAAACAACTGAAATACTTGCTCATGCTAAAAAACAAAATAGAGGTGTGCCTGCATTTAATGTATTAAATCTTGAAATGACAAGAGCAGTTATTGAAGCGGCAGAAGAAACTAATAATCCTGTAATTATTCAAGTGACTTCAGGAGCTTTAAAATGAGCTAAATTTAACTATTTAATGCCTATTATTTTTTCTGCAGCAAAAAATTCTAATGCAAAAATAGCTATTCATTTAGATCACACAACAGACCTTGGTCTTATAAAAAAAGCAATTGATTTTGGATTTTCATCAGTTATGTTTGATGGCTCCCATTTAACTTTTGAAGAAAATGTTAAAATATCACAAGAAGTTATTAGAATGGCTCATTCTCAAAAAGTGGAAGTTGAACTTGAAATTGGTAAAATCGGTGGTAAAGAGGATGGTGTAAAATCTGAAACTGCTGACAGAATGACGCTGAAAGTGGCGCAAGATTTTTATAAAAAAACTAATTCTGATTTATTAGCCGTAGCTTTTGGTACTTCTCATGGTTTATATAAAGGAAAAGTAAATCTTGATTTGGAACTAATAAAAAAATGTAGTAAAGAAATAGAAGTTTTTTTAGTTATGCATGGTTCTTCTGGAGTTTCACTTGAAATAATTAATAAAGCAATAAAATCAGGGATTACAAAAGTTAATATCGGAACAGATTTACTTGTTGCGAATTTTACAGCTATAAGAAAATATTTAACAGAGCATTCAAGTGAATACAACATAAGAAAAATAAATGAAGCTGGAATAATTGCAATGAAAGATAGGATAAAAACCTATTTTAATTTTTTGCAAGGTAAACAACGATAAACAATAATTTAAAATAAATTCCTTAATTTTTTGACTTGCTACGAGATAGAAAAATAATAAATTAACTAGATAATTTGAAAGAACTATAATTAATTTTGATTTTAAAAAAGAAATACTTTAAATATATTTGTTTAAGAACTTGTACTTTTAAAAATATTTATTTTATGATTGTTAGATTTTGAGATATAGCTTCACTTTTCTAACATTCCTGCAAAAAAATGAATATTAAAATTAAACTGAATAGGAAATTAGTAATTATGGTTATAATTTAAATAATGTACTTCAGAAAGAATTGGTGTATTTATGAAGAGAAAGAATTTAATTATTATTGGCAATTGAAAATGAATAAAACATTATCAGAAACAGAAGTGTTTTTAAAGGAACTTCAAATTTTTGTTAAAGAAAACGCTTCAAAAATATTTTCTTCTACTAAGTTTGGAATAGCCACACCTGCAATTAATCTTAGTTTGCTTCACAAAAAAAGGATAAAATCAGATATGCTTGTGGTTGCTCAAGATGTGCACTTTAAAGAAGCGGGTGCTTACACTGGTGATTTATCAGCTAAAATGATTAAAGGTGTTGGGGCAAATGCTGTCATTATAGGTCACTCTGAAAGAAGATCTCATCATTTTGAGACTGATAAAATTGTAAATAAGAAAGTAAAAGCAGCATTAGCAGCTCAACTCTTACCAATTATTTGCATAGGAGAAAAACTTTCTGATCGTGAAGCTAACTCTTGAAAATCTGTTTTAACTAAACAAGTAAGAGGAGCTCTAAAAGGTTTTTCTCCTGAAGAAGTTGGGAAAATGGTGATAGCTTATGAACCTATTTGAGCTATTGGTACTGGTCAAACAGCTACTGCCAAGCAAGCACAAGAAGCTTGTCAACACATTAGAAATAGAGTTGCTGCTTCAATTAATCAAGTTTCTGCTAATAAAATTTTAATTCAGTATGGTGGTTCAGTTCAACCTTCTAATATTGTAGAAATTTTGGGTAAAGAAGATATTGATGGTGTTCTTGTAGGGGGAGCATCTCTTGATCCTCAAACATTTGGTAAATTGTTAACTCTTAATAAATAATTCATAGTTAAAGAATAAACTTTTATGGAACTTTTGATTTTTTTTAAATCTGAAAACTTAATATTTTGTTTTTTTAAAGTCTAAAAATTCACAAGAGTAAGAGGAGGATTAAAATAAACCTCCTAATTAGTGATACTTAATTTATAATAAAGATATGAAAACTCTAGGTTCTATTGAAAGCTTTACAGGTGGTTTGTTTGCCGCTAAAATAGTTGCTCAAGAAGGAGCATCTAAATTTTTTAAAGGAGCAGTAGTTTGTTATGCAAATGAAATTAAGGAAAAAATAGGCGTTGATACCTCTTATGGGGTTATCAACTCTAAAGTGGCTCAGCAATTAGCACTTCAAGGTAAAAAATTTCTAAATGTTGATATTTGTGTAGCTTTTACAGGTAATGCTGGACCATCTATTTTAGATAAAAAGCCAGTTGGTGAAATTTACATTGCTATTAATGAAAAGGTTTTTCCCCTAAAATTAGAAGGAAATAGAGAATCAATTATAAATCAAGCTATTGCTTTTGCTTTATTAAAAGTAAAAAAATTACTTAAGGAGTAAATGTGAGTAAAGATAAAAAACAAAACATTAAAAATGCAATTGAAATTATTGAAAAACAATTTGGTAAAGAGGCTGTGATGCTACTTGGAAGTAAATCTCTACTTAACATAGAAGTTTTTTCTTCAGGTTCATTTGTAATTGATGATTTGTTAGGCATTGGTGGCTATCCAAAAGGTAGAGTTGTGGAATTATATGGTCCTGAATCATCTGGCAAAACGACTATTGCTTTACATGCTGTTGCAGAAGTGCAAAAAGCAGGTGGTATTGCAGCATTTATTGATGCTGAACATGCCATTGATCCTAATTATGCAAGTGAATTAGGGGTGAATGTAAATGATTTAATTTTATCACAACCTGATTCAGGGGAGCAAGCTCTTGAAATTGTGGATACTTTAGCCAAAACAGGTTGTATTGATTTAATTGTTGTGGATTCTGTGGCTGCTTTAGCTCCAGAAGCTGAACTAAATGGAGAGATGCGAGATCAAGTAGTAGGTGGTCAAGCTCGTTTAATGTCTAGAGCTTTAAGAAAAATAACAGCAACACTTGGTCGTAAAAAAACAACTGTAATCTTTGTTAATCAGATTAGAGAAAAAATTGGCATTATTTTTGGTAACCCAGAAGTTACACCTGGTGGTAGAGCTCTAAAATTCTTTTCATCAATAAGAATTGAAGTGAGAAGAATGGCTGCTATTAAAATTGGAGACACAATTACCGGCAATAATATTAAAGTAAAGATTGTGAAAAATAAGTTAGCAGCACCATTTAAGGTGGGAGTAACTGAAATAACTTTTGCCAAAGGAATCTCTAAGGAATCTGAAATTATCAACATCGCTGAAAATAAAGGGATTGTCATTAAAAAAGGATCATGATACCAATTTGGTGGAAAAAATATCGCTCAAGGTAAACAAAATTTTAAAAAAGAGTTAGAAACTCATCCGGAATTATTCAAGAAAATTATAGAAAAGATTGCAAAAGAATCTTCTGATTAAAATTTGTTATTAGTTTTCAGCATAGTTATTTTCATACAATCATTTTACTTGTGATCCCATATCTTTATATGAAAATAAATCTTAAAACAACTATTTAACAAAATTCAAAGCAGTAAATATATGAACTTTAAAAATAAATTAATCATAAAATTAATATAATGTCTATAATTATTTCAAATTAAAAAACTATTTGCAATTGTTTCAAATGTCAATTCCAATTTTGTTTTAGAGTTAAAGTGAAGGAATATCTTCAAATTAGGATTGATTATGATTGTGTATAATTTGAGTTAGAAAGAGGCTTATGAATATTTTATTTTTAGGTGATATTTTTGGTCAAACAGCTGTTTTAAAATTAAAAAGTATCTTCCCAAATTGTTAACAAAATACAAAGTGGATTTCACAATTGCCCAAGTTGAAAATGTTTCGGGTCGAAAAGGTTTGTTGCCAATTGATTATGAGTGCTTAAAACAATCAGGCGTTGATGCCTTAACTCTGGGTAATCATGTGTGAGCTAAGCCTGAAATTATGGAATAATTAATAATAATGATCTAGTAAGACCTTATAATGTTAAGCAAATTATGCTGGACAAGGAACTCGCTTGTTTCAAATTAAAAATAAAAGAATTAGAGTATCTCAATTTTTAGGAATAACTTTTAATGAATTAAGAAAACCATGAAAAGAAAACGTGGCTACTAATTTTTTTGACGCTTTTGATAATTTAAATAAAAATCAAGACCATGATATTCACATCATTGATTTTCCATGCAGAGACAACAAGTGAGAAAATGTTTTTGCTTTATATTTGGATGGTAAGATCGATGCCATATTAGGTACACACCACGCATGTGGCAAACAAATGATGCTCGTATTTTACCCTCTGGTACAGCTTTTATTAGTGATGTTGGAATGGTAGGACCGATAAATTCTGCTATTGGTGCATCTTTTGAATCTGTGTATAAGAAGATGCGCTTTAATGAGCATTCTAAATTTCAAGTTGCTAAAACTGAAATAGCTTTTAATGCTGTTCTACTAAAGATAAGAAAGAATTACCGAGAGATAGAAACAATTACTAAGATTCTTAGGTAAAAAAATTAGGAAAACTATTCAAAATTTATTTTTTTGTGTTATGATGATATAGCATTAGTTATGAATAATAGTGCATTTTTTTATGGTAATTCTTTGAAAACTAAATATGAGACCATGTCGATCAATTCTTTTTGAGAGTTTGATCCTGGCTCAGGAATGAACGCTGGGTGTATGCCTAATACATGCATGTCGAGCGGAGTACTTCGGTACTCAGCGGCAAATGGGTGAGTAACACGTACCTAATCTGCCCTTTAGTTTGGGATAACTACTGGAAACGGTAGCTAATACCAAATAATCTTATTTTCAATATGAAGATGTAGTAAAGAACCGTTTGTTCGCTATTGGATGAGGGTGCGCCTTATTAGTTAGTTGGTAGTGTAATGGACTACCAAGACAATGATAAGTAGCGGGGCTGAGAAGCTGATCCGCCACACTGGGACTGAGATACGGCCCAGACTCCTACGGGAGGCAGCAGTAGGGAATATTTCACAATGAGCGAAAAGCTTGATGAAGCAATACACCGTGCAGGATGAAAGATTTTAGGATTGTAAACTGCTGTTGTAAGGGAAGAAAAGCATTAGTAGGAAATGACTAGTGTCTGAACGGTACCTTACCAGAAAGCACCGGCAAACTATGTGCCAGCAGCCGCGGTAATACATAGGGTGCAAGCGTTATCCGGAATTATTGGGCGTAAAAGCGGTTTTGTTAGGTGGTTAAGAAAGTCTGAAGTTAAAGACTAGGGCTCAACCCTAGCACGCTTTGGAAACTACTTGACTAGAGTAGTGTAGAGGTTAGTGGAACTCCATGTGAAGCGGTGGAATGCGTAGATATATGGAAGAACACCAATGGCGAAAGGCAACTAACTGGGGCACTTACTGACACTCAGAAACGAAAGCGTGGGGAGCAAAACAGGATTAGATACCTGGTAAGTCCACGCTGTAAACGATGATCATTAGCTGGTGGAAGATTCACTGGCGCAGCTAACGCATTAAATGATCCGCCTGAGTAGTATGCTCGCAAGAGTGAAACTTAAAGGAATTGACGGGGACCCGCACAAGCGGTGGAGCATGTGGTTTAATTTGAAGATACGCGTAGAACCTTACCCTCTTTTGACATCTTCTGCAAAGACTTGGAGACAAGTTGGAGGTTAACGAGAATGACAGATGGTGCATGGTTGTTCGTCAGCTCGTGTCGTGAGATGTATGGTAAGTCCCATAACGAGCGCAACCCTTATTCTTTGTTGCTAACATTTAGTTGAGGACTCTTAGAAACTGCCGGGCAACCGGGAGGAAGGTTGGATGACGTCAAATCATCATGCCTCTTACAGGAGGGGCTACACACGTGCTACAATGGTTGATACAATGTGTTGCAAACCCGCGAGGGGGAGCTAACCACTAAAAATCAATCTCAGTTCGGATTAGAGTCTGCAACTCGACTCTATGAAGTCGGAAATCGCTAGTAATCGTAGGTCAGCTACACTACGGTGAATACGTTCTCGGGTCTTGTCACACCGCCGTCACACCCATGGAGATAGTAACACCCAAAGTCGCTTAGCTAACTTCGGAAAGCAAGTGCCTAGGTGGATTGTTGACTGGGGTAAGTCGTAACAAGGTATCCCTACGAGAACGTGGGGATGGATCACCTCCTTTCTACGGAGTACAAAAAAGGCAAGTTAATCTTGCTTTCTTATTGTTTCGAAAAAACTTAAATACCTATTTTTGGGTCTAAGATAAAAATAGGTGCGACATGGATTGTCTGAAACAAGCATAACTCATATTTAGTTTTGAGGGTTTTACCCTCTTAATTTGGTTGTTCTTTGAAAACTAAAATATTAACAACCATATGTTTAAAAAACAAAAACATGTTGATTTTTCAGCATGTGAAAGTAATTATGTTGTGACATTTTGTTATAACCCAAAATTATTTTCGTCTAAAACATATAATTTCAAAATAGATCTTAAATATTTATCTTTTACACTAAAATAGGAAATTAAATAGTTAAGGGCTATAAGTGGATGCCTTGGGATTGGAAGGCGATGAAGGACGTGATTACCTGCGATAAGCCTCGATGAGCTGGAAATGAGCTATGAATCGGGGATGTCCGAATGAGGAAACTCGACTAGGTTAACCCTAGTCACTTAGTGTTGAACACATAGACACAAAAGAGCGAACCTAGTGAATTGAAACATCTTAGTAACTAGAGGAAAAGAAAATAACTAATGATTCCGTTAGTAGCGGCGAGCGAAAACGGAAGAAGCCTAAACCAACTTTTGTTGGGGTTGTAGGGCAATCTTTCGGAGTTACAAATCGTGTGTATAGCTGAATAAAGTTGGAAAGCTTATCCATAGATGGTGATAGACCAGTAAGCAAAATACACATGACTCCTGATTGTACCCTGAGTAAGGCGGGGCACGTGAAACCCTGTTTGAAGCTACCAGGACCATCTGGTAAGGCTAAATACTAACCAATCACCGATAGCGAACTAGTACCGTGAGGGAAAGGTGAAAAGAACCCCGGGAGGGGAGTGAAATAGAATTTGAAACTTATAGCTTACAATTAGTCAGAGCCCGTTAATGGGTGATGGCGTACGTTCTTGCAGACGGACCGGCGAGTTATGCTAACTGGCAAGGCTAAACGGAAAAAAGTGGAGCCATAGAGAATCGAGTCTTAAAATGGCGTTTAGTCAGTTGGTGTAGAACCGAAACGAGGTGATCTATCCATGGGCAGGTTGAAGTGGTGGTAAAACATCATGGAGGACCCAACTGGGGTACGCTAAAAAGTGTCAGATGACTTGTGGATAGTGGTGAATTCCAATCGAACCTCGTGATAGCTGTTTCTCCCCGAATAGCTTTAGGGCTAGCGTGCAAGTTTAAACAATGGAGGTAAGCGCACTGAATATGGATGGCGGCGCCTAGCCGTACTGACTATAATTAAACTCCGAATGCTATTGTGTACACTTGTGCAGTCGGACTATGGATGATAAGACCCGTAGTCGCGAGGGAAACAACCCAGATCGTCAGCTAAGGTCCCAAATTTATACTAAGTGAAGAAGGTTGTGAGGTTTCACAGACAGCTAGTATGTTGGCTTAGAAGCAGCCATCATTTAAAGAGTGCGTAACAGCTCACTAGTCAAGAAACCTTGCGCCGAAAATGTAACGGGACTTAAGTATAAAACCGAAGCTACGGATACAGTTTTGTATGTTAGGGGAGCGTTCTAAGGGGCACTGAAGGTAGACCGTAAGGACTACTGGAGCGCTTAGAAGTGAGAATGCCGGTATGAGTAACGATTCCAGAGTGAGAATCTCTGACGCCTATTGGGGAAGGTTTCCTGGGCAGGTTCGTCCACCCAGGGTTAGTCGGGTCCTAAGATGAGGCCGAAGGCGTAGTCGATGGACAACAGGTTGATATTCCTGTACCTACTAGTATTGTGATGGAGTGACGGAGAAGGATAGTTCTACCAGTTATTGGATTCTGGGGTAAGCAACAAGTGGTGCATGTAGGCAAATCCGCATGCTATAACCGTGAATTGTGATGCATAGCGAAAGCTTCGGCAAGTAGTGAATTGAATGATTTCATGCTTCCAAGAAAAGCTTCTAACTCAAGATATTAGTAGCCCGTACCGAGAACGGACACACGTCCCTAAGATGAGTATTCTAAGGCGAGCGAAATAACCATTGTTAAGGAACTCTGCAAAATGGCCCTGTAACTTCGGAATAAAGGGTGCTCATCTCTTGAGGTGAGCGGCACGAACCGGGGAGGCGACTGTTTATCAAAAACACAACTCTCTGCTAAATCGTAAGATGATGTATAGGGGGTGACACCTGCCCAGTGCCCGAAGGTTAAGTTGATTTGTTAGCATTAGCAAAGCATTGATATGAAGCCCGGTGAACGGCGGCTGTAACTATAACGGTCCTAAGGTAGCGAAATTCCTTGTCTATTAATTGTAGACCTGCACGAAAGGTGTAACGATCTCCCTGCTGTCTCAACAATGGATTCGGTGAAATTATGGTGGCAGTGAGAACGCTGCCTACCCGCAGCTAGACGAAAAGACCCCGTGGAGCTTTACTACAGCTTTGTATTGGGAATCGGTTAACCTTGTGTAGGATAGGTGGGAACTTTGAGACTAAAGCGCTAGCTTTGGTGGAGTCAACCTTGAAATACCACCCTTGGTTAATGGTTCTCTAACCTGCTACCGTTATCCGGTAGGGAGACAGTGCATGGCGGGTAGTTTACTGGGGCGGTCGCCTCCTAAAAGGTAACGGAGGCGTTCAAGGTACTCTCAATGCGGTCAGAAACCGTATGTAGAGCGTAAAGGTAAAAGAGTGCTTGACTGCGAGATATACAAATCGAGCAGGTACGAAAGTAGGACTTAGTGATCCGGCGATTCTGGATGGAAAGGTCGTCGCTCAACGGATAAAAGCTACCCCGGGATAACAGGCTAATTCCTCCCAAGAGACCAACATCGACGGGGGAGTTTGGCACCTCGATGTCGGCTCATCGCATCCTGGAGCTGGAGTCGGTTCCAAGGGTATGGCTGTTCGCCATTTAAAGCGGTACGTGAGCTGGGTTCAGAACGTCGTGAGACAGTTCGGTCCCTATCTGCTGTGGGCGTTGGAGTGTTGAGAAGAGCTGCTTCTAGTACGAGAGGACCGAAGTGGACGCACCACTGGTGTTCCAGTTGTCCCGCCAGGGCATAGCTGGGTAGCTACGTGCGGAAAGGATAACTGCTGAAAGCATCTAAGCAGGAAGCCTCCTTCAATGAGCACTCCCTATAGATCCCATATAGACTATGTGGTTGATAGGTCGGAGTGTGTAAGTGTAGTGATACATTGAGCTGACCGATACTAATGATCAAGTGGTTTAATTTCTAGTAAGTAAGTGTTTAAGATTCAGGTTAATATTTAGTTTTGAAAGTTCAACAAAAAACAAAACTCCCCACTATGGAGTTTTTTTTATTTTTACTTAAATTACAACTCACTTTATGTTTTGTAAAAGAAAAATTAAAAATTTTCTTCTTATGCATAAAAACATTATTTTTCAAGTTGCCAATATTTTATTTTAATTTCAGAATTTAAGCTTTTGTGTAATTGATTTGAAAAACACTTGCAATAGATTTTCCTTCTTTTAGTTTAGATTTAATGAATAAGTGTTCTAACACTTCCAAATAAAGTGAATCAATTATATAAAGGTATGGATAGGGTTAAAAGATATCATATTTCATAAGGATTTGAAATTTGAACCTTTTAAAAAGATTTTAATTTATACTATCCATTTTAGTTCAAATCATATTGTTTTAATGTAAAACAAGAAAGGAAATCTATGAAGAGAATAACATTAAATAAGTATGTCAAAATTGCTCTATCTTATCAACATTAGTAGCATTTCTATTGATTCTATGTGGTGGATTTGCAACACAGAGACAAACTCTTGCTAATGAACAAATTTTTGATCAACAAAAGAGTAGTTAACGGCATAGGAGTTTTGTTTCTTCTTGGAGGATGAGCATGTTGAGAATTTATGCAAGTGCTAAAAAAAGAATTATCTGAGTGGGCATTACTGCCATAGTATTAACATTTATTGCTACTATTATGATTAATGGTGTTATTGGTTTAGTAGGTGGTATTTTAGCTTTAGGAATAATTTCTACTATTTTTATCATCTCTATTAAACCTTTGTCTAGTGAGGAGTAAATAATGGCCGCCAATATAGTGGCCACAAGAATTGATGATAGATTAATCCACGGACAAGGAATGGTTTGGTTAAGAGCACTTCCATTACGACATTAATTGTTGTAAATGATGAAGTTGCTCAGTCAGAAATGGAGCAAGGGTTAATGAGAGTCCTAGTTCCTGCATCAATCGAATTAAGATTTTTTTCAGTCCAAAAGTTGATTGATGTCATTCACAAGGCAGCTGACAGACAAAAAATATTTTTAGTTTTTAAAACTATTGAAGATGTTGATCAAGCTATTGAAAATAAAGTTCCTATCAAAGAGATCAACATTGGTAATGTCAGAAAGAAGTCAGGATCTATCAAAATTTCACCATACATGAATTTAGTTGATCATGAATTTAAGATTATTGAAAAGTGACTTAAAGCAAAAATTCAACTGAATTCAAAGCAAACTCCAGCAGGAGCAGCTAAAGGCGAACATGTTGACTTGAATCTATAGTCAAAAGGAGTTAACATTATAATTTAAAGGAGGAAAAATGCAAGGAGCATTAATAGATAATATTTCAGTTGGGCAGCAATGCTAATGGGAATTATTGGCGGTTTAGCAATGATATCATGAATTTACTCATTTATGTTTTCAATGAGAGCATTGATTGTTTCCCGCACTAATTGGAGCTGTTTTAGGACATGCCCAAGAGGCAATCATTTTTGGAGCTGCTGCAGAATTAATCTATCTAGGATTAATTAACGCTGCAGGTGTAGTCCCGCCAAATCCATTAGGTCCAGGGATATTTGGGGTAGTAATATTGCTATCCTCAAAAGATATGACGACTGGATCAGCAATTACCTATCATTACCATTTGCTATATTCATTCAATTTTTAGTTACAATTATTTTTACAATTGTTTCACCAATTGGGGATATAGGAGCCAAACTGATTGCAAAGAACAGAATTACTTTATATAGGTTAACAGGTCATACAACAGCAGCACTATTATTTGTGGCAGGTTTTCTATGTGGAATAGCAGGAGGACTTGGCCATAAAGCATTTGGAGAAGCAATTGCCAAAATTTGGTGTACCTGAGTAAGGCGGGCACGTGAAACCCTGTTTGAAGCTACCAGGACCATCTGGTAAGGCTAAATACTAACACAATCACCGATAGCGAACTAGTACCGTGAGGGAAAGGTGAAAAGAACCCCGGGAGGGGAGTGAAATAGAATTTGAAACTTATAGCTTACAATTAGTCAGAGCCCGTTAATGGGTGATGGCGTACGTCTTGCAGGACGGACCGGCGAGTTATGCTAACTGGCAAGGCTAAACGGAAAAAAGTGGAGCCATAGAGAAATCGAGTCTTAAAATGGCGTTTAGTCAGTTGGTGTAGAACCGAAACGAGGTGATCTATCCATGGGCAGGTTGAAGTGGTGGTAAAACATCATGGAGGACCCAACTGGGGTACGCTAAAAAGTGCTCAGATGACTTGTGGATAGTGGTGAAATTCCAATCGAACCTCGTGATAGCTGTTTTCTCCCGAAATAGCTTTAGGGCTAGCGTGCAAGTTTAAACAATGGAGGTAGAGCACTGAATATGGATGGCGGCGCCTAGCCGTACTGACTATAATTAAACTCCGAATGCTATTGTGTACACTTGTGCAGTCGGGCTATGGATGATAAGACCCGTAGTCGCGAGGGAAACAACCCAGATCGTCAGCTAAGGTCCCAAATTTATACTAAGTGAAGAAGGTTGTGAGGTTTCACAGACAGCTAGTATGTTGGCTTAGAAGCAGCCATCATTTAAAGAGTGCGTAACAGCTCACTAGTCAAGAACCTTGCGCCGAAAATGTAACGGGACTTAAGTATAAAACCGAAGCTACGGATACAGTTGTATGTTAGGGGAGCGTTCTAAGGGCACTGAAGGTAGACCGTAAGGACTACTGGAGGCGCTTAGAAGTGAGAATGCCGGTATGAGTAACGATTCAGAGTGAGAATCTCTGACGCCTATTGGGGAAGGTTTCCTGGGCAAGGTTCGTCCACCCAGGGTTAGTCGGGTCCTAAGATGAGGCCGAAAGGCGTAGTCGATGGACAACAGGTTGATATTCCTGTACCTACTATATTGTGATGGAGTGACGGAGAAGGATAGTTCTACCAGTTATTGGATTCTGGGGTAAGCAACAAGTGGTGCATGTAGGCAAATCCGCATGCTATAACCGTGAATTGTGATGCATAGCGAAAGCTTCGGCAAGTAGTGAATTGAATGATTTCATGCTTCCAAGAAAAGCTTCTAACTCAAGATATTAGTAGCCCGTACCGAGAACGGACACACGTCCCTAAGATGAGTTTCTAAGGCGAGCGAAATAACCATTGTTTAAGGAACTCTGCAAAATGGCCCTGTAACTTCGGAATAAAGGGTGCTCATCTCTTGAGGTGAGCGGCACGAACCGGGGAGCGAGCTGTTTATCAAAAACACAACTCTCTGCTAAATCGTAAGATGATGTATAGGGGGTGACACCTGCCCAGTCCCGAAGGTTAAGTTGATTTGTTAGCATTAGCAAAGCATTGATATGAAGCCCGGGTGAACGGCGGCTGTAACTATAACGGTCCTAAGGTAGCGAAATTCCTTGTCTATTAATTGTAGACCTGCACGAAAGGTGTAACGATCTCCCTGCTGTCTCAACAATGGATTCGGTGAAATTATGGTGGCAGTGAGAACGCTGCCTACCCGCAGCTAGACGAAAAGACCCCGTGGAGCTTTACTACAGCTTTGTATTGGGAATCGGTTAACCTTGTGTAGGATAGGTGGGAGACTTTGAGACTAAAGCGCTAGCTTTGGTGGAGTCAACTGAAATACCACCCTTGGTTAACTGGTTCTCTAACCTGCTACCGTTATCCGGTAGGGAGACAGTGCATGGGGGTAGTTTGACTGGGCGGCGTCGCAGCATTCTAAATTTCAAGTTGCTAAAACCGAAATAGCTTTTAATGCTGTTTTACTAAAAATAAAAAAGAATTACCGAGAGATAGAAACAATTACCAAGATTCTTAGAAAAAAATTAGGAAAACTATTCAAAATTTATTTTTTTGTGTTATGATGATATAGCATTAGTTTTAAATAATAGTGCAAATTTTTTATGGTAATTCTTTGAAAACTAAATATGAGACCATGTCGATCAATTCTTTTTGAGAGTTTGATCCTGGCTCAGGATGAACGCTGGGTGTATGCCTAATACATGCATGTCGAGCGGAGTACTTCGGTACTCAGCGGCAAATGGGTGAGTAACACGTACCTAATCTGCCCTTTAGTTTGGGATAACTACTGGAAACGGTAGCTAATACCAAATAATCTTATTTTCATATGAAGATGTAGTAAAAGAACCGTTTGGTTCGCTATTGGATGAGGGTGCGCCTTATTAGTTAGTTGGTAGTGTAATGGACTACCAAGACAATGATAAGTAGCGGGGCTGAGAAGCTGATCCGCCACACTGGGACTGAGATACGGCCCAGACTCCTACGGGAGGCAGCAGTAGGGAATATTTCACAATGAGCGAAAGCTTGATGAAGCAATACACCGTGCAGGATGAAGATTTTAGGATTGTAAACTGCTGTTGTAAGGGAAGAAAAGCATTAGTAGGAAATGACTAGTGTCTGACGGTACCTTACCAGAAAGCACCGGCAAACTATGTGCCAGCAGCCGCGGTAATACATAGGGTGCAAGCGTTATCCGGAATTATTGGGCGTAAAGCGTTTGTAGGTGGTTAAGAAAGTCTGAAGTTAAAGACTAGGGCTCAACCCTAGCACGCTTTGGAAACTACTTGACTAGAGTAGTGTAGAGGTTAGTGGAACTCCATGTGAAGCGGTGGAATGCGTAGATATATGGAAGAACACCAATGGCGAAGGCAACTAACTGGGCACTTACTGACACTCAGAAACGAAAGCGTGGGGAGCAAACAGGATTAGATACCCTGGTAGTCCACGCTGTAAACGATGATCATTAGCTGGTGGAAGATTCACTGGCGCAGCTAACGCATTAAATGATCCGCCTGAGTAGTATGCTCGCAAGAGTGAAACTTAAAGGAATTGACGGGGACCCGCACAAGCGGTGGAGCATGTGGTTTAATTTGAAGATACGCGTAGAACCTTACCCTCTTTTGACATCTTCTGCAAAGACTTGGAGACAAGTTGGAGGTTAACAGAATGACAGATGGTGCATGGTTGTCGTCAGCTCGTGTCGTGAGATGTATGGTTAAGTCCCATAACGAGCGCAACCCTTATTCTTTGTTGCTAACATTTAGTTGAGGACTCTTAGAAGACTGCCCGGGCAACCGGGAGGAAGGTTGGGATGACGTCAAATCATCATGCCTCTTACAGGAGGGGCTACACACGTGCTACAATGGTTGATACAATGTGTTGCAAACCCGCGAGGGGGAGCTAACCACTAAAAATCAATCTCAGTTCGGATTAGAGTCTGCAACTCGACTCTATGAAGTCGGAATCGCTAGTAATCGTAGGTCAGCTACACTACGGTGAATACGTTCTCGGGTCTTGTACACACCGCCCGTCACACCATGGGAGATAGTAACACCCAAAGTCGCTTAGCTAACTTCGGAAGCAAGTGCCTAAGGTGGGATTGTTGACTGGGGTGAAGTCGTAACAAGGTATCCCTACGAGAACGTGGGGATGGATCACCTCCTTTCTACGGAGTACAAAAAAGGCAAGTTATCTTGCTTTCTTATTGTTTCGAAAAACTTAAATACCTATTTTTGGGTCTAAGATAAAAATAGGTGCGACATGGATTGTCTGAAACAAGCATAACTCATATTTAGTTTTGAGGGTTTTACCCTCTTAATTTGGTTGTTCTTTGAAAACTAAATATTAACAACACATATGTTTAAAAACAAAAACATGTTGATTTTTCAGCATGTGAAAGTAATTATGTTGTGACATTTTGTTATAACCCAAAATTATTTTCGTCTAAAACATATAATTTCAAAATAGATCTTAAATATTTATCTTTTACACTAAAATAGGAAATTAAATAGTTAAGGGCTATAAGTGGATGCCTTGGGATTGGAAGGCGATGAAGGACGTGATTACCTGCGATAAGCCTCGATGAGCTGGAAATGAGCTATGAATCGGGGATGTCCGAATGAGGAAACTCGGCTAGGTTAACCCCTAGTCACTTAGTGTTGAACACATAGACACAAAAGAGCGAACCTAGTGAATTGAAACATCTTAGTAACTAGAGGAAAAGAAAATAACTAATGATTCCGTTAGTAGCGGCGAGCGAAAACGGAAAAGCCTAAACCAACTTTTGTTGGGGTTGTAGGGCAATCTTTCGGAGTTACAAATCGTGTGTATAGCTGAATAAGTTGGAAAGCTTATCCATAGATGGTGATAGACCAGTAAGCAAAATACACATGACTCCTGATTGTACCCTGAGTAAGGCGGGGCACGTGAAACCCTGTTTGAAGCTACCAGGACCATCTGGTAAGGCTAAATACTAACCAATCACCGATAGCGAACTAGTACCGTGAGGGAAAGGTGAAAAGAACCCCGGGAGGGGAGTGAAATAGAATTTGAAACTTATAGCTTACAATTAGTCAGAGCCCGTTAATGGGTGATGGCGTACGTCTTGCAGGACGGACCGGCGAGTTATGCTAACTGGCAAGGCTAAACGGAAAAAAGTGGAGCCATAGAGAAATCGAGTCTTAAAATGGCGTTTAGTCAGTTGGTGTAGAACCGAAACGAGGTGATCTATCCATGGGCAGGTTGAAGTGGTGGTAAAACATCATGGAGGACCCAACTGGGGTACGCTAAAAAGTGCTCAGATGACTTGTGGATAGTGGTGAAATTCCAATCGAACCTCGTGATAGCTGTTTCTCCCCGAAATAGCTTTAGGGCTAGCGTGCAAGTTTAAACAATGGAGGTAGAGCACTGAATATGGGATGGCGGCGCCTAGCCGTACTGACTATAATTAAACTCCGAATGCTATTGTGTACACTTGTGCAGTCGGACTATGGATGATAAGACCCGTAGTCGCGAGGGAAACAACCCAGATCGTCAGCTAAGGTCCCAAATTTATACTAAGTGAAGAAGGTTGTGAGGTTTCACAGACAGCTAGTATGTTGGCTTAGAAGCAGCCATCATTTAAAGAGTGCGTAACAGCTCACTAGTCAAGAGACCTTGCGCCGAAAATGTAACGGGACTTAAGTATAAAACCGAAGCTACGGATACAGTTTGTATGTTAGGGGAGCGTTCTAAGGGCACTGAAGGTAGACCGTAAGGACTACTGGAGCGCTTAGAAGTGAGAATGCCGGTATGAGTAACGATTCAGAGTGAGAATCTCTGACGCCTATTGGGGAAGGTTTCCTGGGCAAGGTTCGTCCACCCAGGGTTAGTCGGGTCCTAAGATGAGGCCGAAGGGCGTAGTCGATGGACAACAGGTTGATATTCCTGTACCTACTAATATTGTGATGGAGTGACGGAGAAGGATAGTTCTACCAGTTATTGGATTCTGGGGTAAGCAACAAGTGGTGCATGTAGGCAAATCCGCATGCTATAACCGTGAATTGTGATGCATAGCGAAAGCTTCGGCAAGTAGTGAATTGAATGATTTCATGCTTCCAAGAAAAGCTTCTAACTCAAGATATTAGTAGCCCGTACCGAGAACGGACACACGTCCCTAAGATGAGTATTCTAAGGCGAGCGAAATAACCATTGTTAAGGAACTCTGCAAAATGGCCCTGTAACTTCGGAATAAAGGGTGCTCATCTCTTGAGGTGAGCGGCACGAACCGGGGGAGGCGACTGTTTATCAAAAACACAACTCTCTGCTAAATCGTAAGATGATGTATAGGGGGTGACACCTGCCCAGTGCCCGAAGGTTAAGTTGATTTGTTAGCATTAGCGAAGCATTGATATGAAGCCCGGGTGAACGGCGGCTGTAACTATAACGGTCCTAAGGTAGCGAAATTCCTTGTCTATTAATTGTAGACCTGCACGAAAGGTGTAACGATCTCCCTGCTGTCTCAACAATGGATTCGGTGAAATTATGGTGGCAGTGAGAACGCTGCCTACCCGCAGCTAGACGAAAAGACCCCGTGGAGCTTTACTACAGCTTTGTATTGGGAATCGGTTAACCTTGTGTAGGATAGGTGGGAGACTTTGAGACTAAAGCGCTAGCTTTGGTGGAGTCAATCTTGAAATACCACCCTTGGTTAACTGGTTCTCTAACCTGCTACCGTTATCCGGTAGGGAGACAGTGCATGGTGGGTAGTTTGACTGGGGCGGTCGCCTCCTAAAAGGTAACGGAGGCGTTCAAAGGTACTCTCAATGCGGTCAGAAACCGTATGTAGAGCGTAAAGGTAAAAGAGTGCTTGACTGCGAGATATACAAATCGAGCAGGTACGAAAGTAGGACTTAGTGATCCGGCGATTCTGGATGGAAAGGTCGTCGCTCAACGGATAAAAGCTACCCCGGGGATAACAGGCTAATTCCTCCCAAGAGACCACATCGACGGGGGAGTTTGGCACCTCGATGTCGGCTCATCGCATCCTGGAGCTGGAGTCGGTTCCAAGGGTATGGCTGTTCGCCATTTAAAGCGGTACGTGAGCTGGGTTCAGAACGTCGTGAGACAGTTCGGTCCCTATCTGCTGTGGGCGTTGGAGTGTTGAGAAGAGCTGCTTCTAGTACGAGAGGACCGAAGTGGACGCACCACTGGTGTTCCAGTTGTCCCGCCAGGGGCATAGCTGGGTAGCTACGTGCGGAAAGGATAACTGCTGAAAGCATCTAAGCAGGAAGCCTCCTTCAAGATGAGCACTCCCTATAGATCCCATATAGACTATGTGGTTGATAGGTCGGAGTGTAAGTGTAGTGATACATTGAGCTGACCGATACTAATGATCAAGTGGTTTAATTTCTAGTAAGTAAGTGTTTAAGATTCAGGTTAATATTTAGTTTTGAAAGTTCAACAAAAAACAAAACTCCCCACTATGGAGTTTTTTTATTTTTATTTAAACTTACAATCATTTCATGTTTTGCAAAAAGAAAAATTAAAAATTTTCTTTTATGCATAAAGCAATTATTTTCAAGTTGCCAAATATTTTATTTTTAATTTCAGAATTAAGCTTTTGTGTAATTGATTTGAAAAACACTTGCAATAGATTCCTTTCTTTTAGTTTAGATTTAACTGAATAAGTGTTCTAACACTTCCAAATAAAGTGAATCAATTATATAATTAGGTATGGATAGGGTTAAAAGATATTCATATTTCATAAGGATTTGAAATTTGAACCTTTTAAAAAGATTTTAATTTATACTATCCATTTTAGTTCAAATCATATTGTTTTAAATGTAAAACAAGAAAGGAAATCTATGAAGAGAATAACATTAAATAAGTATGTCAAAATTGCTCTATCTTATCAACATTAGTAGCATTTCTATTGATTCTATGTGGTGGATTTGCAACACAGAGACAAACTCTTGCTAATGGAACAAATTTTTGATCAACAAATAGAGTAGTTAACGGCATAGGAGTTTTGTTTCTTCTTGGAGGATGAGCATGTTGAGAATATTATGCAAGTGCTAAAAAAAGAATTATCTGAGTGGGCCATTACTGCCATAGTATTAACATTTATTGCTACTATTATGATTAATGGTGTTATTGGTTTAAGTAGGTGGTATTTTAGCTTTAGGAATAATTTCTACTATTTTTATCATCTCTATTAAACCTTGTTCCTAGTGAGGAGTAAATAATGGCCGCCAATATAGTGGCCACAAAGAATTTGATGATAGATTAATCCACGGACAAGGAAATGGTTTGGTTAAGAGCACTTCCATTACGACATTAATTGTTGTAATGATGAAGTTGCTCAGTCAGAAATGGACGCAAGGGTTAATGAGAGTCCTAGTTCCTGCATCAATCGAATTAAGATTTTTTTTCAGTCCAAAAGTTGATTGATGTCATTCACAAGGCAGCTGACAGACAAAAATATTTTTTAGTTTTTAAAACTATTGAAGATGTTGATCAAGCTATTGAAAATAAAGTTCCTATCAAAGAGATCAACATTGGTAATGTTAGAAAGAAGTCAGGATCTATCAAAATTTCACCATACATGAATTTAGTTGATCATGAATTTAAGATTATTGAAAAGTGACTTAAAGCAAAAATTCAACTGAATTCAAAGCAAACTCCAGCAGGAGCAGCTAAAGGCGAACATGTTGACTTTGAATCTATAGTCAAAAGGAGTTAACATTATTAATTTAAAGGAGGAAAAATGCAAGGAGCATTAATAGATAATATTTTCAGTTGGGCAAGCAATTGCTAATGGGAATTATTGGCGGTTTAGCAATGATATCATGAATTTACTCATTTATGTTTTCAATGAGAGCATTGATTGTTTCCGCACTAATTGGAGCTGTTTTAGGACATGCCCAAGAGGCAATCATTTTTGGAGCTGCTGCCAGAATTAATCTATCTAGGATTAATTAACGCTGCAGGTGTAGTCCCGCCAAATCCATTAGGTCCAGGGATATTTGGGGTAGTAATATTGCTATCCTCAAAAGATATGACGACTGGATCAGCAATTACCTTATCATTACCATTTGCTATATTCATTCAATTTTTAGTTACAATTATTTTTACAATTGTTTCACCAATTGGGGATATAGGAGCCAAACTGATTGCAAAGAACAGAATTACTTTATATAGGTTAACAGGTCATACAACAGCAGCACTATTATTTGTGGCAGGTTTTCTATGTGGAATAGCAGGAGGACTTGGCCATAAAGCATTTGGAGAAGCAATTGCCAAAATTCCTGTGTGATTTCAAAAAGGATTAGGCATTGGTGGAGGAATGTTGCCAGCAATGGGATTAGCAGTGGTTTTAAGGTTAATGTTAAAAAGAGAATACATTCCATTTTTATTTGTTGGTTACACACTAGTTGTTATATTTCAAGGAGTTGGAGCTGCTAAGCCAGAATGAGGATTTAATTTAGTAGCACTTGTTATTGCAACATTTGCAATTGTGTTAGTGGTGTTCTATTCTGGATTGCTTACTAGCACAAGTAATAGGCAGGCAGCACATTCAAAAGCTGCACAAGGAGGTACTAGTGATGGCATCTAATGTTGTTAAAAAAAGTAAAGAAAAACTACATCGTATTGATGGACAAAAAGGTGGAGTTATTTCCCAAAGTTTTGGCATATGATCGCTAATTTACTTGTGGTTAAGATCTACCACATTAATTCAAGGATCATTTAATTATGCATATTTTCAAGGCACAGGATATTCACATACTCTTCTGCCATTTCTAAAAAAAATTTTTAAAAATAATAAAGAAAAATTTAAATCTTCTTTAATCTCAAATATTGAATTCTTTAATACAGGTCCTGCAATGGGAATAACTGCTATTACCTCACTACATTTATTTATGTTGCAACAAGGTAGTACTGAAGAGCAAGCGAAAAAGATTAAGTTTGCCCTAATGGGTCCATTAGCTGGAATTAATGATTCATTATTTAATTTTGGATCTCAACCTCTAATAGCAGGTATTGCTGCATCTTTATCAGCGAATGGAAGTTGATCAGGATTTTGATTCTGGTTGATTGTTTATAATGCATTTCAATTTACTGCAGGAATCATTTTAACAATTGTTACATACCGAGCAGGACAAAAATTTATGACTGATATTTCTTCAATTATGGGATCAATTGTGAAGATTGCATCTATGGTTGGAGTAACAGTTGTAGCTGCTTTATCATTAACATATACAGGTATTAAGTTAAACATCCAAACTATAACTACAATTGCCTCGGAAGGAAATTTAACTCAAAAGATTACTAGTTACCAGGCAATTCTTAATGTATTTGCACCCTACTTATTACAAATATTGTTAGTAGGCGGAGTGTATATGGCTATGGGTAAATATAATTGGTCTTTATATAAAACTTTATTTTTTATTCTAATTTTAGGAATGACTGGGTTTGTTTTTGGTATATTTTAAGGCCAAAAGAAGAAGGTAAAAGATGAAATTATTAATTATCGGGCATGGCGGATTTCCCCAAGGAATGAAAGAAGCTTTAGAACTTATAACTGGAGAACAAGAAAATGTCATTTTTCAACATTTAGATGAAAAAGTTGATCATAGTGCACTTGAAATTTACATTAATAAATTTCTTGATGAAAATAAAAAGGCAATTTTGTTTGCTGATTTAACTGGTGGTGCTCCACACAAATTGGAGCAAGAGCCATTATGAACAAAAAGAACAAGCACCAAGTCATAGTTTCAGGAGTTTCTATTGCTGTTTTAATTCAAATAACTTTAATGTTGCCGAGTTTGGACGACGTAGTTGATTTAAAAACTGAAATTCAAAAAATTGTTGATGAATCAAAAAACACAACAATGGTCATGGGGGTATAAATGACATCTTTACAAATTGTAGAAGTTGTTTTAATTTCTCTGCTGGTTGTGATTATCCTATTTTCAATAATTGTTGGACCAATTTTAAGAAAAAAGGCTTCTAATAGAAGAGAGGAAGAATTAGAAAAAATCATAGCAACATTTAAGGAAAAAGACAAAGTACTACTTGCTTCTGGCATTAGAGGTTATTTTGTAAAAAGAAAAGGTGATGTTTTAAGCATAGAAATTGCTAAAGGTGTCATTGTAAAGGTAGATAAACACGCTGTGATGGGAGTTTATAAATAATGGTTTATAAAGATAGAAATAGACGGGGCAAAATTTTCCCAATGACTTTTACCTGATCTTCCTAACAATAAGTATAAAGATAATCAGGAAAAGTTTAGAATGTTTAACAGGTTGAGCAAAAAACCACATTGGTTTGGGTTTAATTATGTTTCTATTTCTAGTTTACTTTTATCAAATAGTAACTTTTGTAGTGCCTTCAGCAGATATTACATCCACTGTAATTGCCTTATCTATTTGGGTTTAGTATCCTCTGTAGCACTTGAACAAATGGCAAATTACCACTATAATTTTTATGGCAAAATTGCCAATGATAAAAAATGAGATTCAGTTAAGTGAAACATTTTTTTCAATAAGATTGTGGAGAACTATAGCTATGGGCGGTTGAATACCGACAGTGATAGCTCTAGTTGCAGCCTTGTTCTTTGGTGGCTCAGTTGCTGCCGTATGATAATTAAAATAATTAAAATGAATGGAGAAAAAATGAGAAACAAAATATTGTTAACACTATGTTCTATATCAGCTACTGCAATGCCAATTGCTGCTGTAATTTCTTGCGGACCAAAACAAGTGGGCAAAATATCATGAAGTAAAGGTGAAAATTTAGTGCAATTTAATCTTAACACTAACCAAAAAGAAAAGCCTTTTACAGCATATTTTAAAAAGGATATTTCAGACTGAAAAGATAAAACTGCCCAAATAGTAAGAGACTTTGAAGCAGCAATTGTAAAGGGAAATATTACTTACTTAAAAAATGATGAAACAATTACAGTTGAATTCATGTTTCAGTATGAGGGGACCAAATGCTGTAAAAGAAGGTTTAAATACACCAGCTGCCCCTTTTAAAAAAACAGTGTTAAATTCAAATTTAAATATAGACAGTTAGGTGATGTTAAAGAAGCAAAAAACATTTTAGTAAAAAAACCTTTGGGATTTAAAACCAACTTTGCTGAAGGGTTAGTTAAAGGATTATTAGCAACAAAGTTATTTAGTACAGCAGATCCTCATGTGTCACATGCAGATCTTGCTAAATTTTTCTATAAGCCAGATGGTGGAGAACAATCGTCTTTAGAACTTGTAAGTAAAGCTGATGTTTTAAAATTTTTAGAAGAAATCAAGAAAGGTCCAGATAAAATTCCTAAATGCTATTCTTCCTACAGCATAAGCAATAAGTATGAAAAAAAAGCAAATCGGAAACTTGATTACAGAGGCTAAAATCCACGCACAGAAAAACTAGATATTATGACATCCGCAGAAGCTGTCAAGGCTATTATGGTAGAAGAAAAAAGAGCTGTACAAGCTTGTTTGGTAGCTCAAGAGCAATTAGCAAAGCAGTTGATTTATACGTGAAAACATTACAAGGCAAAAATAGAATTGTTGTGACTGGTTCAGGTTGTTCAGGCGACTATGCTCAAACAGATGTTCTAGAGTTAGAGGCAACTTTTTCTCAACCATCTGATGGGGATCGTAAAACTGATTCAATTTTTGCGCTTCATTACCCAAAAAGGCTACTATTTTAATGCTGATAGAGATGATTTAGTTGATGAATGATATCAACAAATTAAAACAAGAGACACATCAGAAGATTCACTTGAACAACCTTTAAAAGATCTTGACTACATTAATTTTAAAAAGAATGATTACTAATAGCAATTACAGCATCTGGTAGATCTCCATCAATTGTTGCTCTTGCAAAAGAAGCAAAAAACGTGGTGGGAAAGTTATTTCACTAGTTATGAATCATAATACAGAAATTGCTAAGTATTCAAATATTATTGTGGAAGCTGTTGTAGGACAGCCTCCTTTAGCAGGTAGTGGTCGTACTCTTGCAGGAACAGCATCAAAAATTTTAATCACCACTTTATCAACAGCTGCTCATGCTCAACTAGGTGGTGTTTATAAAATTTAATGGTTAATCTCAACGTTAAAAAATGATTAGATAATTCTAAATTTATTAATCGAGCAATTAGAATTGTTGAAGATATTACTAAATTAAATTTTGAAGATGCTGAAGTGTTTTTAAAAAAAGCAGATTGAAATATCAAAGCAGCATGTGTTATGGCACTCAAAAAAGTTAATTTGACTGAAGCTAACACACTACTTGAAAAATCACATGGTAAATTAAGAACTGTTTTAAGTAAGCAGAATAATGTTGAAATATAAAAAATTTTAACTGGAGACAAAGGGTAAGAGTCGTACATTTGTATTGATAATAATCCTCGGGATGAAGATGATAAAATGTCAAAGTTTGAATTATTTTTTGGACCTGACAATCTAGAATTAGGAGATATTGTTGAAACTAAAGATGTTAGATTCCACCTTATGAATAGTCAAGCTTTCAATGTCGGCATGAAAAGAGATTCTGATTTTAGTAAGAAACCATGTAAAAATTTAAAAACAATAAAGTGTTAGTGTAAATTTAATACTCTTTCTTGTGTTCAAGTACCTTAAAAAGACGAATAGATATTCGTTTTTTTTTTTTTTTAAAATAAAATAATTGTGTAGAAGTTAAAATTCTATTAATTATGATAATGATGATTATTTGTTTGTTTATGCTTTTTCATTAAACAACAATTGTTGTTGACAAAATTTTTTATAATAAAAACTCCATTTACACATAACTAGCTATTTAGGAGTTTACACAAAATTTAATACAGTTTCTTTTTATTTTTCTCTATTTCTTGTTCTAGTTCTTTAATAGCATTTTCTGTTCTTGAGTTATCATTATAAAATCTTGCTGAAGACGACATATACATACTTGCTTTATTTTGAAGAGGAGAGTTAAGCTTTTTTTTAATTCTTCATGTAGTTGAGATATTTTAGTATGAAATTGACAATATTTATAATTTTGATTTTTATATCATGATTCACAATTTTCAACAGTGCACTTGGTTTTAACATTAATTCCAATTATTCTCTTGTTTTTCGTCTTGTAATGATGGTAAAAGAATTTGATTAAGAAATAGCCAAGAAGAATAGCCACTAACACCGATATAATGATTCATCTTAATGTATCCATTCATCATCCTTCTCATCATCTTTACTATCTTGCTGTTTCTCTTTTGCTTGAATTTTTTTAATTTTTTGAGCTTCAGTCATTCTTTCATTCTCTTTTTTCTTTCAAGTCATTATATTTATATTGCGATAAAAATCCATCATTCTTTAAATCTTCGATAATTTTGTACTCTTCTATTACTTTTTCGATGGGATCATCAATACTTGAAGTTCTAACGGAAATAATGTAATCTCACATTGCTCCCCTCACTCGATTGATTGTTAAAGCAAACATCACAGGAAACAAAAATCATTTGAGTATTGAATACTTAATTTATTTAATTCTTTAGCAGTACCTTCAAGCTTCAATGTTTTTAATTTATTGCCAGATCAAATATTTAAGATGGAACCAATTACAGCAAAAATAAAAAAAGCTAATAAAAATAGACAAAAGTAACAATTTCTCAATTATGTTTAATGATTTGTACAAGAATAAAATTCCTGTATTATCATTCCTAATCAAAGACTTAAAGATAAGTTTTGCAATTAGCGTAACTCCCTTAATTGTTTTGAAATTTATATCTTCTTTCTTCATATATCCCTAATATTTTTGTTAAAATATCTTGTTTTTTTCAACAAATTAAATTATAACATCTATATTGTTCTTATTTTTGTGTCTAGTCCTACATTATGAAAATTAAAATTAAAACCACAAATTTTTTTTTATCAAAGGATGCATTTTTTAATTATTAATTTTCAATTATTTGCATTAATTGCCTTCTCTAATGTTTCCATGATATTTCAGTAGTAAATTCTTAGTTTCATTGACTGAACAACGTTTTTCATGATAACAATAGCAACCTTAATACTTCTCTGGGAACCATCCTTTGTTGTGTTATCAGATTTATCTAATAATTTTTCAGCTTCTTTTTTATTTAAACCTGTTGCCTCCATAATGATGTTTTGGGCCTCTTTTCTCAAATTTTTGTAAAATCATTTTTGGGACCAATTGATAATCCTACCATTAACCCCTTATAAACATTACCCATTTTTATCATAGCAGTTGTTGAAAGCATGTTCATGATCATTTTTGTAACAGTTCCAGATTTCATTCTTGTTGAACCTGATACAACTTCAGGACCAGCATTACCTTCTACGACTATGTCAGATACTAATGACATAGGTGAGTTTAAATTATTGACAATGCAAGCTGTTGTACCCCCATGAGTCTTAACTCATTTAAGTGCCTCAATGGTCACAGGTGTGCTACCAGATGCAGAAACTCCTATGACTAAGTCATTCTTATTTCATTTTATACTTTTTAAATCTTCAATGAATTGTATTTGGCCATCTTCTCTTGGGTCTCGATCTTTAAAGTTAATTTGATTAATTTCTTCTCAATTTCAATTAGGACCTAATTGTAAATGTAAACCCCTAAATGTTCCAAAAGGAATGCCGAATGTCACTGTTGTTTCTTGAGCATCTCCATGGACACATATCCCCTGAGTGACCTGAGCCCATATAAATTATTCTACCGCCTTCTTTTAAAGCTTTAATAGATCTATTTATTAAAATTTCTAGTCTTGGCAAAACTTTTTCTTACAATATTTGGTATTTCTTGGTCAACCTCATTAATTATCGTGATAATTTTTTTGACTGAAAAAAGTGTCAATTTCCTCTCGCTTTTACATTAATTTTCTCACTTGCTCTTATGTTGTTCATTTTTTTCTCCTTATTTAATTGACAATTAATTATATTAGATGTTGATGCTGGATGAATAGATATTTTTGTTTTAACAATAATATTTATTAATCTACAATCTTTAAAAAAAGAGTTTTTTTATTTATGTTAAAATTAATTAAAGGAGAAATAAAAATGAAACAATTAAATACTTTACTAGCTAATGTAGCCATTATGGCACAAAAAACACATAATTTACACTGGAAATGTTCATGGACCCAGGCTTCAATGCCTTACCATAAATTAACTGATGAAATTTACCTTGAACTTAATAAGTTTATTGATGAAATTGCTGAAAAAATTGCAATGCAAGGAGACTACCACTATCTTCTTGTGCAAGTTTAATTTAAGCACGCTAATATTCAGGAATTAGAAGCCAAAAAATTTACTACAAAAGAAGTGATAGAAATTTTGCTAGTGGATTTTAACTACACTTAAAGAAAGTGCTATGGCAGTACCTACAGAAGAAACTGTGCAACCTCTTTTGGATGATATTTTAATGTTTTTAGATAAATACCAGTGGTTTATACGAGCTTCTATTTAAATTAGATTTTTTTTGATGGGATAAAAACCTTTTTGTTTTAAAAGGTTTTTTATATTATTAACAACTTGTTTAGGATTTACCGTTCACCTCAATTTCTTGAATACGAAAAATAGTATATACCTTTTATGTTCTAAAAAAAGTTTGTCTAGAAAATCTTCTAAGTATTTATCATATCCTTGACCTTGATGGTATTTATAGTCATCTACTTCAATCCCTAAGACAAAATTATTGTTGGCTTTGTCCAGAAAAGCCAAGTCAATTCTTTTGGAACCAACAGGAAAAATGTGTCATAATTTTCAGATTAAATGCTTTAATATTTCTTTGTAAAACAATTAGTACTTTAGACTCAATTCAGATTCTATGTTATCAATTTCTAGATTGGAGACTTTTTGTTTTAATTCTTGAGAGTAAATTTGCCTATCAATAGTTTTAAGATCTAAAAATTCTAATCACTTTTTGAAAACAAAAATTATCTGAGTAGGCTTGCCGAATTTCATGAAGCCAGCTACAGATTTAAAACCACAATCATTTTGTCTTTTGCTCTTGAAATAGCAACATTTAAGGCAATACATACCACCTGGAGCAGTAACATAAGTGCCACCCATTTGGGGTCGTTTTATCATAAACAATAGAAGCAATTACTAATCGGCTTCATCTCCTTGAATATTTTCAATGTTTCTGACTAATAATTGTTCTGCTTCCATAGCTTCAATAAATTAGGGTGATTATCAATTATTGTTTTTTCTAATAACTGTCTTTGCTTAGAATTAAAAGTTAATAGAATTATTTTTTTATATTGTTTTAGATTTAGAAATTTTTTAGTTAAACTAATAACCTTTTTTATTTCTTCAAAATTTACTCCGTCTTTTCAAAGTTCCTTTAACATTAATGACTTCAATGGCTGGTGAATTGTATTTAGTGTTTTGGTCAAACTACTTCTAACTCTGAATTGTAAAAGTTTTTTAGCTGAAAAAGACATAAGCGAAGCTCGCGCAAGAGCGATAGTTCTTATTAGCATAATTTTATATGTCCCTTTTTTCTAAAGCATAATCTAGTAGGGAGTCCAGTGTTCTTCCGGAATAATCATCTTTATCATTATCTTCATCTCTTGTTACAAATCATCTTGATGGTTTTCATTTGCTGCTGATCTCCAGCTAAAATTTTAGTTTTGTGCTAAATAAATGATTGGTAGACCAATTTCTAAGAACATTTGTGATGATTCATCAAGAATAGCATAGTCAAAAAAGTTTTTCTGTCATTTGATAAATGAAGTTTCAAGGAGTTGTAATAACTAACAGGGAATAAATTATCAATAATTTTTTTATGTTTTTTAACAAATTTATATGGTAAAGCTCTCCCGGCTCGTATAGCACTAGTAAATCTTTTGTAGCTATTTAGCAAACTTGTTTTACGCCATGAATTTATTCCTGATTTTCTTTATGTTCTTGCTTTCAACGCCCTAGCTTTATCCATAATTTTTGTCACAAGAGCATTTGCTAAAAATCTTTCGTTTGATTCAAAATGCGACAAAGGCTTAAGTTTTGAAACTTATGCTCATAATGCTTTCTACATCTTGATAACTAATTTGAGTTAAGTGTTTAGTAATTTTGTTTAATTGAATTTTTTTACTGTTTAAAATTTTAAATGCTTTCTCTGCACATTCTTTGAAACTCGAAGAGTATCACTTAAATCATTCCTCATCCTTGCTGTTTCCACCTTGTTAACACGAGCTAACTTTTGTCCTGTATATCTTCAATATTTTTATTGGAACTTAGTAAAGGATCATCATCTAATCTAGGATACTTATAGTGAGGGTTTAAATCAAAAAATAATTTTAAAATTTTCTTGATTTCTTGGCAAAATAGAGATTATTTCCAAACCTATTTTGTATTTCTGATTTTGCTTAAGACTTTTTAAAGTTCTTAAAGCCCAAGTCTGCTTTTGGGTCATAATTGGTAAGTTGTTTTCTTGAATAAGTATAGCTTGTGCAAAAGCATCAATTTTGTTGATAAATCTTTGTAATGGCTTATAAAATTCGCTTTTTTTTCATTTTGTTATCGTTTAAATAAATAGTGCAAAGGAGCAATATCTCCTAGTCTATTTTTTAAAACATCCAAAGCTGCTTTTTTTTGTGACATAACTATAGCTTTTTTGTCATGATATAGAACATTAGCGATGATGTTAGCAATAACTTGAGATTTGCCAGTCCCAGGAGGACCTCAAAAATAATAGTGTTTTGTATTAAGGAAGAAGCAAGAGCTTTAATCCTGAGTAAAATTGGAAGGTTGGATCCGTAAAAGTTCTTCAGACCTATTTTGCATAAAGTTCATAAGCTTGTCTATGTATGTTTTCTTATTGGGTTCTACTTCCAAAATTTCATCTACTTCATCATTATCAATTATTGATAGCATCGTTTTACGAAGATGTCCGCCCTGCTGGCTGAAATAAACCCTAGCACAACTCCAGGGTGAAAATGAATTTTTTGATTGGTTATTTCCCCTACGCTCTTTATTTTGAAAACTTTCAATGAACTGCTTGATATTGATGCTCTCACTAAGTTGAGAAGCAATTTGTTTAAACATTTTTCTGTATCTTGATCCTTTGTTTCAATGTTTTCACTTATTCCATAACCTTGCTTATTAAGTAAAAAAACTAATTTTTCATTAATGATTCAATCATCAATACTTTTAATTTGCAATAGTTGGCAACCATCCACCTTTAGTAATTTCTACTGCTTTAAAGCAAAAAAGGAGCATAAATCTCTCTATCCTTAGTTCTAATGCTTACAAAGCAAGTAGCTACATATAAAGGTCATATATTGCTAATTGTGTTAGCGTCAATTACTTTTCTTTTAAATTGGTTTCATCTTGTATGAGCCTTTTGTTTTTTTCGTTTCAATTTTTTCAAAAAGTTTCTTACAGTTTGATGAAATGTTTGAGGATCATTTAAACCTCATTTTGTCAAACTTTGAAAAGCCTTTCCTTTGCACTTTTGAAAAGCTTGCACTACTTCATTTCATGTTTTGAGGTGCATTTAAAACCTGAAGTAGATACTGCAAATCTTGCTCTTTAAGTTTGATAGCAAATTGTTTTTTGCAAAAGTATGCGGTTAGTTTCTTTGAGACCAAATTACTGAAAACATCGTAAATTCATCTAGTGGTAGTTATTTTTGTGTAAATTGCTGGATCTTTACCTTTGATATCCAAAAGGTTATTTAATAATTTGTTGTACTTGCTTTGGATGCTCTTCTTGTCAAATTGTAGTTTCTTTTAAATCCATATATTTCCCTTTTTTACCTTTATTAAGATAGCAAAATTATACAAAAAATAAGGCTAATCAAGTTAATATCCTTTTAATTTGAATAGTTGCATAAATTTTATTTTTTTCTAATTCAAAGAAACTAATTATGTATTTTAGAATGTTTTCATACTGCCCTTTATTGTAAAAATTCAATACAAATTATTTATACTTTTTGTATGCAAGAATGATTTTCAAGTAGTTAAAAAAAGATGAAGTAAAATTAAGGTTAGATTCAAATACCTTATTATTTTTTTGTATTTATTGCAGACATGATGTATGTTTGAACATGAAAAATTTTGTTTAAATACAAAAAACACCAACTTTTAAAAAATGGTGTTTTAAGAACTTAGTTTTTATCTTTGAGATTAGGAACCAGAACTTGGGGATGTGGCAGACTTTTCAAAGTAGACTTTTATGTTTTTAGATACATAATTATTCACATATTCATCTGTATTAGTTTTTGAGTTTCTTGACTGACGATGTTTTCGAATGCACCTTTTTTCAGATATCAATTTTAAGTGTGATGAATGGTTTAGCAGCTTTATCATCTGCCTTTTGTATAAGATACATATCTCATAAAAAGTATTCGTGATATTCTAAAGGGATTTTAAGTAATCTATAAGGAACACCAAGTCATCATATTCCTCCGTCTTTGTCTTTGTCTATTTCTGAATCCTTCTCAATCTAATTTATATCCTATTTTTACTTTTGGATTTCTATCAAAGGCACCCTTTACGACTTCATAAGTTAATTCGGATGTAATTTCATTTGGGATTTCATCAAAGATAGAATGAGATATTTGAATTCCTTGTCCTTACTTATTCCGGATCTTACATGTTTAGCTATTCCATTAATTAGTGATTTCATAGCCTAATCCATCGGCTGGATGAAATGACAATTTATTTGCTTTTTTCGTAATCTGCACTTTTAAATCATAAACCACTTATATATTTGGACTTATTATCTAATCGAAATTTTTGTACAAAGTTATAATAATTTATATATGCTCCTATTTCTGCTTGGTGTACATAGATTCAATTCATTCTTCAATAAGCTCGTTTATTATCCTTAATAAGCTTTGAATATAATGGTTTTTGATCTTTGAATACATTATTAAACACTGGTCTAAAGTCAGCATATTTTAGTGTGAATATCTTAGTTTTTTCAACAAGTGATTCTTTATGGATAAAAATGGCTTTAAATTCTATAGATTGATCATGAGCATCTTGTACTTTTGTATATTTTTTATTAAGTTGAAATTCAACTTTGAAATTTGTTTCAATGAGTAGGTTTTTAATACGGGGAAGTTAACTTCATCTACTTTTATCTTTTGAAAAAAACATCTTTGTGTATTCTTTTACCAAGCATAGTATCTGGAAAGTTAGTTTCTACTTCTTCAATTGTTGTTTCACTTTTGATTTTTCCTAGTTTAAAATTATGTTCAGGTAAATATGTCGGTTCTTTAGGTACCTACCAATTCGTATGAATTAGCTTTTTCAATAATGCGGTAATATTGCTCTAAAATCTACATATTTTATTTTAAATGTTTTGGTCACTTCTAATTTACTTGGTTCATGAAGAATTGTTGCTTCAAAACTTATCGAGTATATATCTTGGTTATCATCAACATTATCAATTATTGGTTTTTTTAATAATTTATACTTAGTTATTTTAAAGTTAGTAGGCAGTTTGAAACAAGACTTCACTTGTTGTAAAAGTCTTAATACCCATTTTTGTTTTTATATTTGCAACTAGAATTTCACTATCTTCAGTTCAGCTACTTATGATAGGGTTTTATTTCAGTTACGGTTTTCCGTTTAGCAGTTTTATCTTTAATAGTTGTTTTAGCATTTGAAAAATCAGGGTATTTTATTTCAAATTTATGTTCATGGATTTTTTATTAAAGCATTACCATTTTTATTTTAATGTCTGCTATTAATTTCACAATTTTATAATTTTTTCCCGCTGGTTCTACAAATTCTTGAAATTTATATTCTATGCTGAATTTAGATTGAATTTCAACATCATTCTTTACTGTAGATGCATCATAACCTATTTCAGCAAAATTCGTAATGGGATCATCTTTTGCTTTAGCTGTAAATATTGTTTTGAACTTGCTTTCAATTTTTAGTATTTGATCATTTATCTGCTAGTAATGGTGCTAAAATTCCGTAGTCCAAATGCGTAATTTTAAATAATTTTGTGGATGTTAGCATGCTAGCGTTATGTTTTATTAAAGCTTGGTATTCAAATCCTTTATGTAATCCATTAACTATATTGTTCTTTGATAAATAATATTTTGCAGAAAATCCATCTGGCAAGTTAAATGTTGGCACACCCATCTTGTTTTCTTCAATTTCTGTACCTATTTTACCCGAAGTGATAAAAAATCCATATCTTTAAACCAGTGGGAATTAGATTCTAAGTTTTGAAAAACATTTTTTGCTTCTGTGAAGTCAATATATTTAACTTTAAAATCATGCTCTTTTTGTAGTTTTATCTAAAACTAATTTAGCAGTAAGAGTTAATTCTTTAGTTGATTCATTAAATTCTTTAAACAAATAAGTGATCGTTGCATGTGTTTTATTTGCTATTTGATTTATTTTAATTTTTTGTTAGATCAATTTCAATGTTTGAGCTTGACAGACCTCCTAAGTATGTGCCTACACTTTCGCTGTACTTTAATGATTGATCTCTTATGCTTTTTGCTAAAGTGTCTAAAATCAAAATATTTTGAGTTTCCTGAGTAGTTTTTCGTCTGTTGTTCCAGTTTGTACCTGTTTGTTCCAGTTGTACCTGTTGTTCCAGTTGTACCTGTTGTTCCAGTTTTATTTTTACCGCCTTTATTAGGTTGATTAGATGTATTTGAATTACAGCTAATTAATGCAGCAGGACCTATGAAGATAGCAGATCCCAAACTAATTCCTAACAAATATTTTTTAGTCATTATTTCTCCTTTTTAATTCATTTTCTTAATTATACTTCTTTTTTAGAAAATATTTAAGATTAATCTTAATTTTTTGTAGAAAATTTTTACTTTTTTTAATACTTTATTCGTACCTGTTAAATCACTTTTTTTCCAAATTCTAAATTTAATAACTAAATGTGATTTTTTTATCATAGGTTGCATACTATATAAGGTAAGTTTTTCAATTAAAAGCATAGAGTAAATAGATAAATTGTTCTAGTTGCAATTTTTGAATTAAAATATTAGCAAATCAATTATTATATTTTAATTCAAACGGGGTCTCAAGTTTCAAATCTTGGTTAGGAAGAACAACGAATTTCTGAAATTCTTAATTTCCCATTGCAACCCTAAAATTAGTTTTTGACTCAATTGAATCTGGGATTACATCAACGATGGTATAAGATATTTTAAACTTCTTTTTCCTAATCTTCTTTGATCTTAAGTGTAGTACTCACCCTTCCATTTCTATTTCAAAACCTAATTTTTTATCTAAAAAAGGTGTAAGTTTTTTGCTAATAGGTTTTGCAAATAATTGATAATTTTCTAGAAAGTTTGGATATTACTATTATTAGTTAAAGCCGTATTTTCTTACAACATCTTCTCACTTCATAAAATCTAAAGAACTTGTTATTGCTATATTGTTATAAATTCATTCCATTGCATTGAAAGGTTTATTTTTTAAAATAATTGCTCTTTTTATTTTTTTGACCTGGTTAATCTTGATTTCGATTGTATTCATTTAGTTTTTGAGTTAAGGGTTTTTCATCTTTGAATACATTGTTAAACAATGGCCTAAAGTCAGCATATATAAAAGTAATCAATTTAGTTTTTTTATTGTAAAGTCCTTATGAGTGAAAATTACTTTAAATTGTGTAGATTGATCAAATGCATTTTCTACTTTTTTATATGGCTCATTAAGTTGATATTCTACTTTAAAATTACGTCTAAAAATATTTTTTAATTTAGGGGAAATCGTTTGGTTGAATACTCATCTTATTAATAAGATTTTCTTTTGACATTTTTGTGTTATTTATACTAAAAAAAGTTACTTTCTACATTATTTATTGTTGCAAAACTTTTAATTTTTCCTATTTTCAAATTAGATCTAGGTAAATTTACCAATTCGTATGAATCAAGTTTTCAATGTTCTTCTAATATTGCTCTAAAATCCACATATTCTATGCAAATGTTTTGGTTGTTTCTAAATTACTCTCCTCATGAAGAATTGTTGCTTCAAAACTTACTTTATACCTATCTATCCTATCACACCATAATGAAGTGGAAATGGTGTGTTTAATAATTTGTACTTAGATATTTTAAATTGAGAAGGCAGCGTGAATAATTGTTCGCTTGCTACAAAAGTTCTAATCCCTATTTTTGTTTTTATGTCACTAATGAAAATGAGGCTATTTATAGTCCAATCTTTGATATCAGACTTTACTTGAATTATGGTTTTTTTGAGCTTTTTGATGTGTAATAGCTGCGATAAAGCTATGATATTTTATTTCAAATGGATGATTTTGTATTAAAGTACTAGCTTTTTTCTTGATTTTGGCTATTAACTTCATAGTTGCAAAATTAGTTGTTCTTGTTTATGTTTCAAATTTCTTGAAATTCGTAATTTATGTTCAATTTATTTGAAATTTCAACATAATTAATTATTGCATCATCATAACCTACACTAGAAAGATCAACAACTAACTAGTTTAGATCCTGTTATTTTTTGAACAATAATATTTTGCAGAAAATCCATTTGGTAAACTAAATTATGGTACGCCTATTAGATCTTTTTGAACTTCTTGATTTATTTTACTTGGTGAAAAATTCAAATCTTTAAATCAGCAAGGATTATATTATAAATTTTTAAAAATATTTTTTATTGTTTGAAAGTCAATATATTTAACTATAAAATTATGTGTTTTTTCAATTTTATTTAAAACTAATTTAGCTGTAAGAGACAATTCTTTAGTTGTTGCATCAAATTTTTGGAGGCAATGACGAATTTTTGCATCTTTTTTATCTTTTATTTCATTTATCTTAATTCTTCTTGGATCAATTGGAGTGTTTGGGTATGCAAAATCTTTTAGATATAAATCTATGCTTTCATCATATCCTAATTCTTGATTTGCTATGCTTCTAGCCAAACCATCTAGAATACTTTGGTCTTTTTGAGTAGTTTTTTCATTCGTTGTTGTAGTTGGATCTGTTGTTGTAGTTAGGTCTTTGTTTTCTTTAACCGAATTATCAAATGTATTTGAATTACAACTGACTAATGTAACAAGACCTAATAGTGCAATATAACCTAAGGCAATTCCTAATAAATCTTTTTTTAATCTCTTTTATATTTATAGTTCTTTTTTTTTTTTTTGGTTTTGTTAATAATATTTATAATATTAATTCCGTATTTAATTGGATTTATATAAAAATGTAAAGCCTAATGCTTTACAATTTCTCATTGTCAAATCATATTTACTCGCTTGACTGGGGGCGTCAAAAAATATATTTATGTTTTTACTTATTGCCTTCCTCTAGAAATTTAAAAATTTTATAAATTCATTAATCATTTTCTATGTGTTTCCATAAATATTATTTTCTTCAATTTTTATGAAACGCTACAGTTCTGCTTAAATTTGAATATTCTAAAACATTTTAAAGTGCTATCTACCGTGTTTGTAGAGAATTTTTACTTTTTTTGATATTTTTTCACCCATGAATTTACTTTTTTCCCAAATTCTAAATTCAATAACTAAATATGGTTTAGTGCTATAGGTTGCATGCTGTACAACGTAAACTTTTCAATTTAAATTAGGAAAATAAATTAATAAATCCTTCAACTTGAGATTTCTTGATAAAAATATCAGCAAAACCATTATCATATTCTAATTTAATTGGGGTATCGAGTTTTAAATTTTGCATAGGATCAACAAGGAATTTCTTAAATTCTTCATTTTCTATTGCATCTCTCAAATTAATTCCTGTTTGAATTAAATCTGGAATTGCATCAATGATGCTGTAAGAAATTTTAAATTTCTTTCTCTTCACTATCTTGGATTTTAAGCGTAGCGCTATCCCTTGCATTTCTATTTCAAAACCTAATTTCTTATCTTGAAAAAAGTGTAAGTTTTTTACTAATAGGTCTTACTGTTAAATAGTAATTTTTTTGAAGGTTTGGGATATTGTTATTATTAGCTAAAGCGTATTTTCTTATAGCTTTATTTCAGGTTATAGTATTTAAAGAGTTTATGTTTGGTATATTATTATAAATTCATTCCATTGCTTTCAAGGGTTTATCCTTAAATTCATTACTTTTTTTACCTCTTTGACCTGGTTGATCTTGATTCTGATTGTATTCTTTTAGCTTCTGTGTTGAGGGTTTCTGGTCTTGGAATATCTTATCAAGCACTGGCCTAAAGTCAGCATATTTTAAAGTAATCAACTTAGTTTTTTGCATTGTAAAGTCCTTATGAGTGAAAATTACTTTAAATTGTATTGATTGATCAAATCCATTTTCTACTTTTGCATATGGTCTATTAAGTTGAAATTCTACTTTAAAATTATTTTTAAAAATATTTTTTAATTGTGGGAAATCTTCTTCCTGTATGTTCGTTTGTGTAATGAAATTGGCTTTTGACATTTTTGTGTAATTCATATTCAAAAGTTATTTTCTACTTCTTTTATTGTTGCAAAACTTTAATTTTTCCGTTTTCAAAATCAGAATTTGTTAATTCTAACAATTCGTATGAATCAAGTTTCAAATGTTGTGCTAATATTGCCCTAAAATCAACATACCATATGCTAAATTTCTTGGTTGTTTCTAAATTACTTTCCTCGTGAAGAATTGTTGCTTCAAAAGTTACTTTATACCTATCTATCATATCAACAGCATTACCAAGTGGAAATGGTGTGTTTAATAATTTGTACTTAGATATTTTAAATTGAGAAGGCAGCGTGAATAATTGTTCGCTTGCTACAAAAGTTCTAATCCCCATTTTTGTTTTTATGTCGTTAATGGAAACTAGTCTATCTTTAGCTCAATCTTTGATTTCAGGTTCTACTTGAGTTATGGTCTTTAGTTGAGCTTTTGACTTGTTATAGCTGCCTTAGCGTTTCTAAAATCATGGAATTTTATTTCAAATGGATGTTTTTTAACTAAATCAACATGCTTAACTTCTGCTATTAATTTTAGGACTTGAAAGTTTCTTTCTAGTTTTTTTTTCAAATTTTTCGAATTTATAATCTATGTTAAAATTCCGCTTGAATTTTAGCATTATTATCTATTGCAGATGTATCATAATCCATTCTTGAAAGATCAATTGGTTCACCTGCTCTTTTTGTTCCTAATATTTTTTCAATTTCCTCCACACTTTTAACTGTGGACACCATATTTGTTATTAGTTTTGTTACAGGCATATAGTCAAAATACTTGATTTAAATCATGCTCAGGATGTTATCCCTGAAGAATCATGTTTTATTTGAACTTTGTATTCAAATGTTTTGTATAGTTTGTTTGCTTGAGGTGTTATTTCATTTTTATATAAATAATACTTTGCAGAAAATCCTTTTGGTAAATCAAATTCTTGTGTACCTAGTATGTGTCCTGGTTCTAACATAATGCCTATTGAATCTATAGAGTCTAAACCTGATATGCTTGTGAATCACTTCGAATTAGACTCTAAATCTTGAAAAGCACTTTTTGCTTTTGTGAAGTCAATATATTGAACTTTAAAATCTTGTTCTTTAGTAGCATTTTTTAAAAATAACTTAGCAGCAAGGGATAATTCTTTAGTTTCTCGTCAAATCCTTTAAATAAATAACGGATTGTTGTATCCCCTTTATCTCTTATTTCATTTATCTTAATTCTTTTTGGATTAACCGGAACATTAAAATATTTATTTGATAGAGAACCTAGGTATTCTTGTATTTCACTATCATATTTTATCTCTTGGTCTTTTATATTACTTTTTAAGACATTTAAAATATTTTCAATTTCTTGAGTTGTTTTTTTCAATTTTTTTAATAGTGGAATCTATTTTTTTCGTTGGACTCTTTGTTTTTGTTCGAACCTTTGTTTTTGTTCGACTCTTCTTTTGAATTATAGTTCCTTTATTATTTTGGTTGTTTTTGTTTGTATTACAACTAATTAATGTGGAAAATCCTAGTAAAATTATACCTCCTAAACCACATCCTAATAGATATTTTTTATTCATTATTTTTCTCCCTTTAATATGATTATTATTTGGATACGAAAATTATATTTTTTTTCACTAACTTTTTTGGAGTCTCTATCTTGTACTTATTAAAAATAAAATAAATATAAAATTTTTATAATTTCATAAAAATTTAGAATGATCTTTTAAGTTATTTATTAATAATCTTTCTGTATTCTTTATTGAAATAAATGATTTAATAGATATTCAAAATAACAAAGGAAGTAATTAAATTTTTTATTTTTTCTATTCCAATGATGATCTTACAAAAAAGCTAAGATATTTTAAATCTTGCTATTGTAAATCCATCTAGTTTGACGATTATTTATTTAATCTTTTATTTAGGCAAAGATAATATAAAAGAAATAATTTGTGGCATTTTGTTTTTTTAATTTACAATTTTATTAGAAGGACAATTACTCAAGTGGCTGAAGAGGCACCCCTGGAAAGGGTGTAGTAGAGAAATCTAGCGAGGGTTCAAATCCCTCATTGTCCGCCATATGTAGCCAACGCCTATTACTAGTTTTAATTACAAAAATTAAAATCTCATTTTTACTTTTTCATGATAGTTTTGTTTATTTTGTGATGGAGTTACTCTAGTAATCAAATAAAGCTTAAGATTCGACTGACTTATGCACTATGTAGAACAAATTTTCAATTTAAAGCATAAATTTTAGAAGTAAGTTTTAATTAAAATAATTAATTAAAAAAAGGATAATCATAAATCTATGTATTGTGACATTTTAATTAAGTCATTTTGAATAACTAACACTTAAATATAGTAATTTTTTACAAATTAAGTCTTTTATTTAATATTTTATATAAATTAAATTGATAATGATTTTCTAATAGAGATAAAAATTTCAACTTTTTCTAAATAAAAAAGAAAAATGTATGTTTAAAATAAAAAAATGATTAAAAAAACTTATAATAATACTAAAATGAATAAACTACTAATTAAAAATCTTCATGTTACAGTAGAAAATCAAAAGGTACTTAAAGGGATTAATGTGGAATTCCACACTGGTAAAACTTATGCTCTAATAGGACCTAATGGGCAAGGCAAATCCACTCTTTTATCTGCAATTATGGGTGATCCTGATTTTAAAATAAGTCAAGGCAAAATTTTTTTGAATGATTCTTGTATAAAATGATTGACCTGTGGATAAAAGAGCCCAAAAAGGCATTTTTTTAGGGATGCAATATCCAGCAGAAATTACAGGAGTAAAAAATGTAGATGTAATCAAAACAGCTTTGAATAAGAAAAACAGTATGCCTCAGTCGATGATAGGTGTTTATGCTCAGTTGCTGCAGCTAACCGAACAACTACATGCTAGTGCTTCTCTTTTGGATAGAGATCTTAATGTTGGTTTTTCTGGTGGTGAAAAAAAGAAAAATGAAATTTTGCAAATGTTGATGCTAAAACCTCAATTTGCTTTTCTAGATGAAGTGGATTCTGGTCTTGATGTTGATTCTATTTTAGCAGTCGCTCATAAACTCAAACAGGAACAAACAAAAAATAATGCTTTAATAATTGTATCTCATTACCAAAAATTGTATAAAATCATTCAACCTGATGTAGTTTTAATAATGAAAAATGGTCAAATAGTTCAAAAAGGAAATTATGAATTACTAATGCATACTCTAACTAAAGGGTTTAGTGGTGATATTACAAATGAATAAGAATAAAAAGGTTATACATAAAAATGATGAATTATCTCTACATAATTTTGTAGGAGAGATCCATTTTGCTCCAGATGTCCATCAGGTTTTTATTTCTATTCTTTTAAACTCCCAAGTGATTTTTAAACTTGAACACAGCATAGATTTTATTTTTGTGCATAATAAAGGTAGCAGTAAAAGTCAGATAACTTTTGAGCTTCTACAACAAGGAGTTGAAACTAATATTAAAGAAATTGTGCTTACTACTCATAATTATTTTTTTCAAAAAAAGTTAACAATAAAACATCTTAACAAAAAGACTATTTCCAATTATCATTTTTGCGGTATTGCCATAAACAAATCTAGTTTGGACATAACAGCCAAATCGATAATAGAAAAGTACATGAGTCAAAGTGAAGCACATCAAGTCCTAAAAATTATTACTGATGATAAGGCAAGAGGTAGAGGGGAACCTGGGTTACTTATTGATGATTTTAATGTGAAGCTTCTCACGGTAATTCAATGGTCAAATAAGTGATAGGGATCTTTTTTACTTACAAACAAGAGGCATTAGTCAACATGAAGGCAAGTGAATGATCATTAAAGGACACCTTAGAACAACATTAGCTAAATTAGCACAGAATCATCAACAAACAATTCTGGCGCAGCTTCAAAAACAACTAGGAGGTTCTTATGGATAATAAGGAATTATATCGGTCAATTATAATAGCAAACTCAAGAGACCCAAATAAAAAGATCAAAGCCAAGATCGTCAATGCTTGTAAAATAAGAAGTAGTTTATCAACTTGCAATGATAATTTTGAAGTTTTTCTAAAAAAGTCAAATAAAATTATCAATAGCATTCATTTTCAAGGTGAAGGATGTGCTATTTCTACAGCTGCTCTTAACTTGCTAGCTAATTATTTAGAAAAAGAAACTATTGAAAAGGAATTGATTTTATTTTAAACTACAAATCTATGGTGCAAGGCAAAAAATTTGATCCAACTCACATGAAAGATCTAATTGTTTTTAAAAATGTGCATAAACACTGAAATAGAGTGGAATGTGCTCTTATTGGAGCTAACATAATTTTAACTATTTTGGGATATGATGATGAAGGGGAAAATTTTGAAGCAAACAAGTAAAGAGTATAAATTTGGGTTTTTACGATGGTGATGTATCTTTTGCTAAATTGCCTAAAGGTCATTCTAGAGAAGTTGTAAAAAAAATATCTGAGTTAAAAAATGAGCCTTCATGAATGACTGAAATTAGGCTTCAAGGTTATGAACAGTTTCAAAAAATGCCTATGCCACAGTGAGGTCCGGACCTTTCGAGTATTGATTTTGATAACCTTACTTATTTTATTCGACCAACAAATAAAATTGTTGATAAATGAGAAGGGGTGCCATTAAAAATTCGTCAAACTTTTAAGAAATTGGGCATAGGCAAAAAAGAGCAAGAATGACTAGCAGGTATGGCTACTCAGTATGATTCAGAGATGGTTTATGCAGCTGCAAAAGATGAGTTAAAAAAGTTAGGAGTAATTTTTGAATCTACAGATGTAGCAGTTCAAAAATACCCTAAACTTGTGCAAAAATACTTTGGTAAAATCATTGATGCCAAACATAATAAATTTGCTGCTTTAAATACTGCTTTCTGAAGTGGGTGGAACATTTATTTACATCCCGCCTAATGTTGTTTTAGATAGACCATTGCAATCTTATTTTCGGATTAATTCTCGTTTATCAGGTCAATTTGAACGTACTCTTATTATTGTTGATGAAAATGCTAAAGTTGATTACATTGAAGGGTGTACTGCACCAGTTTTTACAACAAATAATTTACATGCAGCTGTTGTTGAAGTTTTTGTCAAAAGAAGTGCTCAATGTAAGTACACTACCATTCAAAACTGGTCAAATAATGTTTATAATTTGGTAACCAAATCAGCTGATGTAGCTGCCAATGGTAGTATGGAATGAATTGATGGCAACTTAGGATCTAAAGTAAATATGAAATATCCTTCCTGCATTTTGCGAGGTGAATATGCAAGAGGCAATACTCTTAGCATTGCCATTGGTATGGGCAAAGATGTTTTCCAGGATGCAGGAGCTAAAATGATTCATCTAGCTAATTACACTCAGTCAACTATTTTATCTAAATCTGTGGCAGGTAATGGTGGCAGCGTTAATTATCGAGGTACAGTTGTGCATGATGCAAAAATTAAGGGTGCTAAATCTAAAGTGGAATGTGACACCATGATTTTAGATCAAGCATCTCGTAGTGATACTTTACCCACTAATATTGTGGCTAATAATTCATCTTTTATTGAACACGAGGCTGTTGTTTTCTAAAATTTCAGATAGACAAGTATACTACTTACAATCTAGAGGTTTAAGTGTTGATGAAGCAAGAGAAACCATAATTATGGGTTTCATCGAACCTTTTGCTAAAGAAATCCCTCTAGAATATGCCTCAGAATTAAATGCTTTAATTAAAATGGAAATGGAAGGAGATATTGGTTAAACAACTAACTAATAATTAAAAAATATGACATTTAGAAAATACTTAAAAACCTTTTAGAGGAAAAATCAAAACAAGAAAAAAAACGAATTCTTTTTCTGGATGGTAATGATACAAGAGCTAGAAAGGCAGCTATTTTACATCTAGAAGACAACATATTAGAACCCATACTTTTGTGTATAACTCACGAAGAAGCTAAAAAAATTAATGGACCTACAATCGTGATGGAAGATTGAAAAACCAAGGAAAAAGAAGAAATTTTAGTAAAAAAATACTTAGCTAAAAGAAAAGGTAAAGAAACACTTGACCAAGCTAAAATGGCAATTCAACAAAAACCAGTTTTTGCTATGTTAATGTTAGAACTACAAGAAGTAGATGGAGTTTTAGGTGGTTTAGAGGATCCTTCTGCTGTTATTCTTTCAGCTGCTTTTAAGGTAGTTGGACCGAAAATTAACACCAAAACAATTTCTTCTATTATGTTAATGGAAAGAGCACAAGAGTGATACATTTTTTCTGATATTTCAGTTAACATTACTCCAACTCAAGAGCAGCTTGTGGAAATTGCTATTAATGCTTCTGACTTTGCTCAAACAATTGACTTTAAAACAAAAGTAGCTTTTTTATCTTTTTCAACATCTCAATCAGCTGTTCATGAGCGCTCTAACATGGTGCGAGAAGCGACAATTAACTTCAATAACAAGTACCAACCTAAATATACGGCTATTGGAGAAGTGCAATTTGATGCTGCTTTTTCACCTGAAATCAGGAAACAAAAATACAGGGATGAAGGATTTAAAAAGAATCCTACAATATTTGTATTTCCTTCTTTAGAAGCAGGAAATATTGGTTATAAAATTGCTCAAAGAATGGGTGGTTTTGGAGCAATAGGGCCAATTTTAACAGGGATTCAGAAACCAGTTAATGATCTTTCAAGAGCGGCTGAGACTAGTGATGTTTATAATACTGCCTTACTCACAGCACTCCAAGCTTATAACTAAAATGTAGAAATTCTCAAATTGGTTGGTAACTTTTTTATGTCATTTTAGAAGGAGTATAATTTAAGTGAATGAAATAATGAGTTTAGTTAAGGAGAAATATGAATTTTCAACAGTGAGGCGGTTTCAAGGGACAGACCTGAAAAAAAGATATTGATGTTAGAAGTTTTATTCAAGAAAATTACCAACCATATGAAGGTGACGCTACTTTTTTAGCTCCACCTACTAAGGCTACAACCAAATTGTGAGACAAGATAATGGAGTACTCTAAAGAAGAACGGAAAAGAGGAGGAGTCTATGATGCTGATGAGACAGTTGTTTCTAGCATCACTTCTCACCAAGCAGGTTACATTCATAAGGATTTGGAAAAAATTGTCGGCTTACAAACTGACAAACTTTTCAAAAGGTCCATTATGCCTTATGGGGGAATTAGAATGGCATTTAAAGCCAACAAAGTTTATGGCTATAAAGTAGATCCCCAAATAATTGATATTTTACTAAGTATCGCAAAACTCACAACCAAGGAGTTTTTGATGCTTATGATGAAGAAATTAGAGAAGCTAGAAGAACAGGTGTAATAACTGGGCTACCTGATACTTATGGTCGAGGAAGAATTATTGGTGATTATCGTCGTTTAGCTTTATATGGAGCCGATGTTTTAATTGCAGATAAAAAGGATCAATTCAAGGAAGTAGGAATGGTCTTTTCTGAAGATATGGTTAAAAGGCGTGAAGAAATTTCAGAAGAAATTAGAGCTTTAGAAGACATTAAAACACTTAGTGGCTTTTATGGTTTAGATGTTTCTCGGCCTGCTAAAAATACTCAAGAAGCAGTACAGTGAATTTACATGGCCTACCTTGCTGTTATTAAACAAAATAATGGCGCAGCAATGTCTTTTGGTCGTGCAGAAGTCTTTTTAGACATATACATCCAAAGAGATTTAGAAAATAAACTTATAACTGAAAAGAAGCACAGGAATTAATTGACCACTTAGTAATGAAATTAAGAATTGTCAAGTTTATGCGCCCTGAAGAATACAATGCTATTTTTTCTGGTGATCCTGTTTGAGCTACGTGAACACTTGCAGGTCAAGGCATTGATGGTCGTACTCTAGTTACTAAAACTACTTACCGTGTAATTCATACTTTAGCAAATATGGGACCAGCACCAGAGCCCAATCTAACTATTTTATGATCCCAAAATTTACCAGTTAATTTTAAAAACTTTTGTTCTCAATACTCAATTATGTATTCTTCTTTACAATTATGAAAATGATGATATTATGCGCCAAACTCATGGTGATGATTATGCTATTGCCTGTTGTGTTTCACCTATGAAAATTGGTGAACAAATGCAGTTTTTGGAGCTAGAACTAACTTACCAAAAGTGCTTCTATATGCAATTAATGGTGGTAAAGATGAAATCAAAGGCAACCAGGTGTCTCCTGGATTTTCAGCACTAACTTCTAATGATGCACTTGATTATGAAGAAGTAATGGCAAAGTATAAGCAAATGCTTAAGTGAACTGCTAAAATGTATGTAAGAGCATTAAACATTATTCATTATATGCATGATAAATACTACTACGAGTCAGCGCAAATGGCTTTTACTCTAAAAATGTTTACCGTTTTTTTGCAACAGGCGTAGCAGGCCTTTCAGTAGCAGCAGATTCTTTATCTGCAATTAAACATTGCTAAAGTTTATCCAATTCGTAATGAAAATAACTTAGTTGTTGATTTTAAAATTGAAGGTGATTTTCCAAAATTTGGTAATGATGATGATCGGGTAGACTCTATTGCTGCTGATCTTGTTAAGACCTTTATGCTTATGATTAGACAGCAACCAGTTTACCGTAATTCTGAACCTACAATGTCTGTTTTAACAATTACTTCTAATGTAGTTTATGGTAAAAAAACAGGTTCAACTCCTGATGGTCGTAAAAAAGGTGAAGCTTTTGCTCCAGGTGCTAATCCTATGCACTCTCGTGATTCTCACGGTGCAGTAGCATCATTATCTTCAGTCTCCAAAATTCCGTTTCGTCATGCTGCAGATGGTATTTCTAACACCTTTTCCATTGTGCCAAATGCTTTAGGTAAGGGCGATGCATTTGTAGTACTTCCTGCTTCGGCTCTTGAAGGTATTATTAAACCTTCTCAAAAAAGAAGTACAGATTGTTGTGCTGTTACTCCCGAACCAGCAGATAAATCTTAGAAAAAGATTTGTTGTATCAGTAGATGCCTTCAACAAGGTGTATAATTAAGTTAAGGAAAGGAAACTAGCAATTATGAAAAAAGCCATCAAAAGAACAAGTACAAAACCTCACACAGTTAATGGACGGTTACTTTGGCAAGAATGCTCAACATCTTAATGTCAATGTTTTAAATAGAGAGACCTTAGTTGATGCTCAAAAAACACCCAGAGAAATATCCTCAGTTAACCATTAGGGTGTCTGGTTATGCTGTTAATTTTGTAAAGTTAACAAAAGAGCAACAAGATGAAGTTATTGCTCGAACCCACCACTCTAGTTTTTAAAAATTAAAAAAAAGATAATTATACTCCAAGGTGAGTATAATTTTATTATGAAATTAAACAAATGAGATGTTGAAGTTAAAAATTTAAAAGTAAGTGATAATAAATCTAAAGAATTTGCTTGATACTCTTCTTTAGAAACAATGGGTGCAGTTGATGGACCTGGTTTAAGACTTGTAATTTTTTTGCAAGGCTGCCCTTTAAATTGCTTATTTTGTCATAATCCCGAAACTATTCCTTTTCGTACTAAGGAAAAGAAAATTACCATTCCTGAAATACTAGAACTATACAATAGGAACAAAAGTTTTTACCAAAATGGTGGGGCATTACTTTTTCTGGGTGGTGAGCCAATGGCCCAAATTGATTTTGTTACTGCAGCTTTTCAAGCTTTTAAAAAGAAGGTATTCACACTTGCATTGATTCAGCAGCAGCAACCTATGGCTATTTATTCACTCAGCAAGTTAAAGCTTTAGTTGATACCACTGACTTGTGATTAATTGATATTAAAAGTCCTGATCAAGAAACATCAATTGAGATTTCTGGAGAAGGTGTTGAGCACCAAATTGGATTAATTCGCCTTTTGGAAGCCACAGGTAAAAAGTATTGAGTAAGACATGTTTACCTTCCAACTTTTCAGATCGTAAACCTGAGTTCATGATTAATTTAGGTAGAATGATTGGTAACCTCAAACATATGACTAAATTTGAATTTTTTACCATATCACAATATGGCTGAATTTAAATATCAACAAATGGGTTGACATTATCCACGTAGCTGATATTCAACCGCCAACTCAGCAACAAGTGACAAGAAGGTAAAAGACTTTTAGAAAAGGTATTGCAATAGTGCGCAAGGATCCATCCCAATCATTAATTTAGCAAGTTTTTCAAAACACGCTATAGAGTTCTCCGCTCATTAGTATGGTTATTCAAAAATCTTTTAAGATATCTGATACTGGGTAAGTTTAATCAAAAATTCCAACTAACACATTTAATTGTTTGAATAGTGTTTTTATTGAGTATCATTTATAAGATAAAAATCAATAAAATTTTTATGCATTAACAATTATGAGATAAACAAAATTGTAAACTGATGCAAATTAAACTATTAAAATTTAAAGCAGCAAAAAATTTTATTATCAGTAAAGAAAATATTTTTTAACTATCTGTATTTTTAGATACTACTTGAATTATAAATGGAGAATCTATAAATGCTTGAAAATTACCATTTTGCAAATTTACATAAATTTCAATTGTTCTCTTATCTATAAGATCCTTAAGATTCTTTTCTTTTCAGTTGCTTGATTTGTGTCCTTTTGGAAATATTATTTTTATCTTCTTGGAGTTGGTTGAAATACCCAAGATTTCTTTTATTTTGCTTTTTATGAATTCTTCATGAAAATCAAGATTACCTTCTGATGCTTCAAGTTCTAATGTTATAGTTCTTTTATCTTTGTCTTTTTCATAGAATGCATTCAGGATGCCATCAACTTTTTCTTTATCCTTTTCAGCTTCGGATTTTTGACGTTTAACTGAAAACCCCTTTATTTCCCTCTTGGTTATTGTTTCCTTATTACCTACTTTTTTTGTTTTTTGTAATGGTGATGATAATAGGTACTGTATTTTCAAAATGAATAACATCATCTATATCTTCGAAGTCGCCTTCATTGTTTTTGGCGATGTTGAAAGATAATGAGGGTAGTTTCATGTGGATTAATTAGTGCTTTTATTTTGCTTATAATCTTACCTTCATTAGATTCAATTTTTCCATATACAGAAGGGTCTAAAATAATGACTTTTTGATTCTTTTGTTGTAAAATTCACTCAATAAATTCAAGATCTTGTTGATGATCTTTCCTACGTTTAATGAAATGAACTATGCTTTGAGATCTTCTTGATTTTTTGAATTTAATTGTAATACTTGTTTTTGTTAAACTGATTACATTATCTGGAGGTGCAACATCAATAGTAACCCCGCTTATACTTGTTTCAATTAGCTTTGCCTATTATTTCTTTTATGATATTTTTAATTCGATTCTCGTGGGTTTTTATTGTTCCATCTTCATCTGAGGATAAAATAATTGTCTTATCTTTGTTTCCGCTGAACAAGAAATAAGCTACAATTTCTCCAAATTCTTCATATGCCACTTTTGCCAGCACGCTTAACTTTAAAATTATGTACCTCTGCTTTTTCTATCCCTTTTGTTAGGGTGATTGTAATTGCTTTTGACTTATCATAGTCAATTTTGCCTGATGCTTTTGCTGGAGATCCAATAGCAATAGAAAAACCAAGGAGATTAGATGTACCTACAAGGTCTTTTACTTTAGATTTAATATCATCCTTGTGTTTTTCTATTGTGCCATCATTATTTGAAGCTAAAATGATTGTTTTCTTGGCAACTTCCACATTTTCTAATTTGCTTTTAACATATTCAACTCATTCTTTATCATTTTTTTCACGCTTCACTTCAAAACCAACTACAACTACTTTAGTTGATAAATCTTTTTTTAAGGCGACTGTAATCACTTTTGGTTTCTCATGATCAATTTTGTCTGATGTTTTTTCTGCGGCTGCAGCAGCAATAATAACTCCATCAAAGTTATATGTATCACCTGCTAGTTCTTTTATTTTATCTACAATGTCCTTTTTGTGTTGTTCTACTGTTCCGACTTTATCTGATGGTAAATAATTGTTTTCTTGATATTATCTTGACCCTTTATAATATTTTCTAAAAAAGTTTTAAAATTTTGCACTTTTTCATTATCCAAGTCACGAGTAACTTTTTCCCGCTTAACTTTAAAACTACTTACATCTTCCTCTTCTATCCCTTTTTTTAAGGTAAGAGTTATTGGCTTTGAGTTTTTGAAGTCAATTTGTCTTGATAATTCAGCTTGATTTTTATATCAATTTTAACCCCATAAGAGTTAGATGTATCATCTACCAATTTTTTGATTTCACCTATGATATCATCTTTGTGGCTTTTTATTTCCTCGTTTTGATCTAAAGTTAAAGTGATTGTTTTCTTGGCAACTTCTATACTTTCTAATTTGCTTTTAACATATTCAACTCATTCTTTATCACTTCTTTGACGAATAACTTCAAAACCAGTCATAGGTACTTGAGTTGGATGAGCCTTTTTTCAAGGTAATTGTAATTGCTCTTGCATCTTCGTAGTCAATGTTACCTGATGTTCCTGCTGCAACTTCAACAGCAATAATAACTCCATCAAAGTTATATGTATCACCTACTAGTTCTTTTATTTTATCTACAATGTCCTTTTTGTGTTGTTCTACTGTTCCGACTTTATCTGATGGTAAATAATTGTTTTCTTGATATTATTTTGACCCTTTATAATATTTTCTAAAAAAGTTTTTAAAATTTTGCACTTCTTCATTATCAAAGTCACGGAGTAACTTTTTCCCGCTTAACTTTAAAACTACTTACATCTTCCTCTTCTATCCCTTTTTTTAAGGTAAGAGTTATTGGCTTTGAGTTTTTGAAGTCAATTTGTCTTGATAATTCAGCTTGATTTTTAATATCAATTTTAACCCCATAAGAGTTAGATGTATCATCTACCAATTTTTTGATTTCACCTATGATATCATCTTTTGTGGCTTTTTATTTCCTCGTTTTTGATCTAAAGTTAAAGTGATTGTTTTCTTGGCAACTTCTATACTTCTAATTTGCTTTTAACATATTCAACTCATTCTTTATCACTTCTTTGACGAATAAACTTCAAAACCAGTCATAGGTACTTGAGTTGATGAGCCTTTTTTCAAGGTAATTGTAATTGCTCTTGCATCTTCGTAGTCAATGTTACCTGATGTTCCTGCTGCAACTTCAACAGCAATAATAACTCCATCAAAGTTATATGTATCACCTACTAGTTCTTTTATTTTATCTGCAATATCCTTTTTGTGTTGTTCTACTGTTCCGACTTTATCTGATGGGTAAAATAATTGTTTTCTTGATATTATCTTGACCCTTTATAATATTTCTAAAAAAGTTTTTAAAATTTTGCACTTCTTCATTATCAAGTCACGAGTAACTTTTTCCCGCTTAACTTTAAAACTACTTACATCTTCCTCTTCTATCCCTTTTTTTAAGGTAAGAGTTATTGGCTTTGAGTTTTTGAAGTCAATTTGTCTTGATAATTCAGCTTGATTTTTAATATCAATTTTAACCCCATAAGAGTTAGATGTATCATCTACCAATTTTTTGATTTCACCTATGATATCATCTTTGTGGCTTTTTATTTCCTCGTTTTGATCTAAAGTTAAAGTGATTGTTTTCTTGGCAACTTCCACATTTTCTAATTTGCTTTTAATATATTCAACTCACTCTTTATCATTTTTTTCACGCTTAACTTTAAAACCATCTATAACTACCCTAGTTCATAAACCTTTTTTCAAGGCAATGACAATTGCCTTTGCTTTCTTGTGATCAATTTTATCTAATGCTTTTTCTTTGGCTGCAGGAGTAATAATAACCTCATCATAGTTATATTTATCACCTAATAGTTTTTTTATTCTATCTATTAATATCCTCTTTGTGTTGCTCAATTTGTCCATCTTTATCTGAAGGTAAAATAATTGTTTTCTTGATTATTATCATCACCTTTTGCAATATTTTCTAAAATATTTTTAAGACCTTGGATTAGTTCACTATTATTTTTTTTGCGTTTCACTTTTAAAACCAAATATTTGGTGAAAACTATTTTCTGTTTTTTAAAGTTACAATGATAGGTCTTAGAATTTCATGATCAATATACCTATTGAGATTTCGGAGAACTAATAATAATAGTAATCTTCATTTGCTTTTTTTAGACCTATTATTTTTTCTATTTCAACTTGAATATCATCTGCATGTGTTTCAATTGATCCAGATTTACTACTATCCAAAATTATAATTTTGTGGATCTTTGTTTTCTAGTACGTTTTTAATATTTTTTAATTTGAATTTGAGATAACGAAGTTTATTTTTTGGAGTTGTTAACAATTAAAACAATAATTGGCACAGCAATTAATAAAACACTCATAGTTGGAGATAATAATCGTTTAAAGCAAACTGCAATTTTTGATAATTGTTTTTTCATTTTTGGTTTTTCTCTTTTCCCTATTTTATAATTATATTTATAAACAATTTACTTTATTATTATTTTTTATAAATACAATTTTTTTGATTTATATTAGAAAATAACAATCATTCTAAAAACATTCAAAATAAATTATTGCAATTTTTTATTTTAAAATTTAACTCATAATTTTTGCTTAAAAGTGTACAACTTAATTTCATATTTTTATGATTTAAAATTTATGCTAAAAAACTTGAATCGTAAATTAATTTGTAGGAATACAAATTAAATTTCTTGCTAATCTTTAGTCCTTTTTTTATAATTATTTTAGATTTTCTAAATTTCCAAAAATTAAGGTCATTGGAAGCTAAATTCAAAAAATCAAATTTTATCACTTTAATTTTTAATGCATTAATAAAGATTAGTTAGAAGTCATCATCATCATGCAAAATGATGGCAAACTTAATGGTGTTAGCAAATCATTATTATTTTTAAAAATGAAAGTGGTATTACCTATTTTCTAACAATTTCAAAAAATTTAGGGAGAAGGGCTAATATTAAACATCTTTATTTTAAAACCTTCTCAGGTTTTGCCCAAAAAGTTGACAAGGCTCATCTTGATTTTTCCCAAGCTTAGGGAAAATATTGTATCTCAGAGAGGATTAGAATTTTTTGCATCAAGATTAGGAATTCTCTGCAAGAACAAAACTAGAAATTAAAAAGGCATTTCTTTGTATGGTGAAAATTCTAAAATAACAATGTTCTTTTGCAATTTTTTGTTGTACTGATTATTTTGTTAGATCTTGAAACGAACTTGAGAACCTTGTAATTTTGGATAGAGACATGCCTTTTTTTCCGGTTTTACAACTAAAAAAACCTTCACTTGGCAAAGGTTATTAGTAATCCTAAATCTTTTGGTTGTAATTGACATCCTTTTGATTGAGCTGAACTACTTAATTAGTTGAGTTAATTAGTTTGAAAGAATAATCTTTTTCATATTTAAAGAATTAATTTTGATATTCAAAACTAGTATTTTTTTTGAAATAATTCTTGTAAATATAATAGTATAATTTTAATATTAAATTAAAAATAGAGAAAGGGATACAAATGAAAAACAAAATCCTAAAACTTGGTACAGCAATAACAACCATGTCTTCAATTCTCATTGCAGTATCTTGTAGTCCAGAAAAATAGGGGGGGGGGTTACTTAAAGCTCTAGTCAAACACTTCTCAAAAAGCTGATGAAACTAATTAGAAAAATGGTTAGTAGATCAGTAACTCTTACTAAAAAATTAATTTAGATCTTGGTTTAGAAGCAATCAAACTCAAGTCTTAAATGCCATTAAAGAATTGAATAGTTTAACTATTGATGGAAAAGAATGCCATGAACTTGTTACAAAAATAGTTTAATCACCAAAGATGGTTTAGCAGTAAAAGTTAAATTGCATAACTTAACTAGTAAAATAGTTACTTTCACAGTTATAAGAGAGTTAACAAGCGCTCAAAAGCTAATGCTGATATACAATCAATAAAAACTATATTGAATGCAAAAAGATGGAGATGATTGAATAAATTGTTTACCAAGTGCTTCAACAGCAACATAATGCTAATAATGAAGACGCCATTGAAGAAGAACTAAAAAAAGGGTTACAAAAGATAACGCAGGAAAAATAGATAACCCTCTTAATGAAGGGTGTCACTATTTTAGTTTCTATAAGCCTTGACTCTCCAATTACTACAAAAGCCAAGCCCAATTATTGTCACTCTAAGAAAAGGTGATGGAACCCCAATTAAAATAAATAAGTTAAAGTGAGAAGAGAATTCACACAAGTGCTGAAAATGCTGCTAATAATTCCCACATAGCTTCAGTAAAAGAAGAATTAGATAAAGTATCTTTAGATAATTCACAATTACGTTACAAGTGGCACAATAGGCAATATAAGTTTTTGATAACAAGGATAATATTGAAAGGAACTAAGAAAAAGGTTACAAAGGATAACATAGGAGCAGAAAATAACCCTTAATGAAGGGTGTCACTATTTTAGTTTCTATAAGCCTTGACTCTCCAATTACTACAAAAGCCAAGCAATTATTGTCACTCTAAGAAAAGGTTGATGGAACCCCAATTTAAAATAAATAAGTTTAAAGTGAGAAGAGAATTCACAAGTGCTGAAATGCTGCTAATAATCACATAGCTTCAAGTAAAAGAAGAATTAGATAAAGTATCTTTAGATAATTTCACAATTACGTTACCAAGTGGCACAATAGGCAATATAATTTTGGATAACAAGGATAATATTGAAAAGAACTAAGAAAAAGGTTACAAAGGATCAACATAGGAGCAGAAATAACCCCTTAATGAAGGTGTCACTATTTAGTTTCCATGGTCGACGACTCTCCAATTACTACAACCGCCAAGGAAATTATTGGTCACTCTAAGAAAAGATTATGGAGATCCAATTACAATAAGTAAATTTAAAGTTAGAAAAGATTGAACAGAATATGAAGCTTATACAATTGTGAATAAAAAAAAAGAGAGAATTAGCACGCAAGGAAGATCATCTGAAAGCTATTTCGCTAATTCAAATACCAGGAGAAATTTCAGATAATCATTTGCTTGTTTTAAATTATATACAAACAGAATTGAGAAAGATAATCATAGGTGATAACAAGGAAGCAGCAGATAGCCTTCAATGGAAGGTGTAAAATTATCTCTTTACTTTACATCAAGAGACATCGAAAAATCAACTCCAGTCCCAGAAACAGCTAATTATTTTGTAATAAAAATAACCCATTCCCAAAACTACACATAAAGTGACCCTTTTTAGGATATTTCGATATGTAAAAAGTTTCAAAAAAGAATAAATTTTCCAAATAAAAGGTTCATTATTCATATTTTTGAATAGTGGAGTTAAACTTGCTAATAGGTTCAATATAAAAATATCTAAGATTAATTAATAGTAAGTTAGACCCTGAAATAGTGAATATAATAAAAAAATACTTTTTAAGTAGTAGCAGAAAATCTTGACTTGATTTATTTTACTTGATAATTTAGAAATATAATAAAATGAAGAAGTTTAGAAAACTTTTGAAGTTGTTTTTGTCATACGCTTGTTTTTGCATATAAGAAATTTGTCATTTTGCTAAATGAATTTCATGAATAAAATTTTAGTTTATATAAAATAATTTGATGCTCTATATTTTTATTTTATAACATTATAGTTTTAATCACTATCCTATTTTTCTATTAAAGAATATATCATAATTTATAGTAGAAATTAAAATATTTGTTTTGATGAAGATCTGTTACAAGTCAACAACATCATCATACAAAGAGACGCAAACTTAATGGCATGCAAATCATTATTATTTTAAAAACAAAAGAGATTAATGCCTAGTTTTTGACAATTTCAAAAGATTTAGTAGTAGGACTAATAGTAAATAACTGTATTTTTAAAGTTCTTAAAGGTTTTGCCCAAAAAGTTCCAAAGACTCCTCTTGCTTTTTTTCCAAGATTTGCGGAAAATATTTATCTAAGAGAGGGCTAGAATTTTTTGGCATCAAGATTAGCAATTCTTACAAGAACAAAACTAGAAACTCAAAGGACGTTTTCTTTGTATGGTAATAATTCTAAAATAACAATGTTCTTTTGGAGTTTTTTTGTTCACTTTATATTTTGTTAGATCTTCACATCAATTTTATAACTTTGTAATTTTATCTTGAGACATACCTTTTTTCAATTTTACAACTTAAAAAACCTTTACTTGCCAAGGTTATTATTTATCCTAAATCTTTTGGTTGTAATTGACTATTGATTTTCATTGAGCTAAACCACTTTAATTAGTTGATTTAAATTAGTTTGAAAGAATAAACCTTTTTCATGTTTAAAGAGATTAACTTTGATATCAAACTAGTATTTTTTTGAAATAATTCTTGTAAATATAATAGTATAATTTTACTATTAAATTAAAAAAATAGAGAAGGGATACAAAATGAAAAAACAAAATCCTAAAACTTGGTACAGCAATAACAACCATGTCTTTCAATTCTCATTGCAGTATCTTGTAGTCCAGAAAATAGGGGGGAGGGGTTACTAAAGCTCTAGTCAAAACACCTTCTCAAAAAGCTGATGAACTAATTAGAAAAATGGTTAGTAGATCAGTAACTCTTACTAAAAAAATTAATTTAGATCTTGGTTTAGAAGCAAATCAAACCCAAGTCTTAAATGCCATCAAAGGATTGAACAGTTTAACTAATGATGAAAAAAATGCCATTCAACTTGTTACAAAAATAGGTTTAATCACCAAAGATGGTTTAGCAGTAAAAGTTAAATTGCATAACTTAACTAGTAAAATAGTTACTTTCACAGTTAAAAGAGAGTTAACAAGAGCTCAAAAAGCTAATGCTGATATACAGTCAATAAAAACTATATTTGATGCAAAAGATGGAGATGATTTAATAATTGTTTTACCAAGTGATTCAACAGGCAAAATAATTGCTAATAACAAGGATAAAATTACAAAAGAACTAAGAAAAAAGATTACAAAAGATAATGCAGGAGCAATAGTTAACCCCTTAATGAAAGTGTAACTATTTCAGTGTCTATGCCAACTGACTCTCAAATTACTACACCGCCAAGGAAATTATCGTCACTCTGAGTAAGGTGATGAGCACCAGTTAAAACAAATGTAAAATTTCAAGTTAAAAAAGAGTTAACAAGTATTGAAAAAGATAATAATGATATACAGTCAATAAAACAAGAATTAGAAAAACTAGTTAGAAATGATTTAATAATTGTGCTGCCAAGTGACACAACAGGCAAAATAATTGCTAATAACAAGGATAAAATTACAAAAGAACTAAGAAAAAAGGTTACAAAAGATAACATAGGAGCAATAGTTAACCCCTTAATGAAAGGTGTCACTATTTCAGTTTCCATGGCCACCGACTCTCCAATTACTACAATAGCTCAAGAATTCACTATAGAACTTGCTAAAAGCGATGGAATACCAGTTGAAATAAATAAATTTAAAGTTAAAAGAGATTGAACAATTGTTGAAAAAGCTGCTAATACTAGCATAGATGTAATAAACAACAATTAGACAAACTAGTTGGAAATGCTTTAATAATTGTTTTGCCAAGTGGCACAACAGGTAATATAATTGCTAATAATCAGGACAAAATTACAAAAGAACTAAGAAAAATGGATCACAGGTGATGACACAGGAGCATCTAACCATGATTCAATGAAGGGTGTAACTATTTCAGTGTCTATGCCTACTGACTCTCAATTACTACAATAGCTCAAGAATTCACTATAGAACTTGCTAAAAGCGATGGAATACCAGTTCAAATAAATAAATTTAAAGTTAAAAGAGATTGAACAATTGCTGAAAAAGCTGCTAATACTAGCATAGATTTAATAAAACAACAATTAGACAAACTAGTTGGAAATGCTTTAATAATTGTTTTGCCAAGTGACACAACAGGTAATATAGTTGCTGATAACAAGGATAGTATTGAAAATGAACTAAGAAAATGATCACAGGTGATGACACAGGAGCACTAACCATGATTCAATGAAGGGTGTAACTATTTTCAGTGTCTATGCCTACTGACTCTCAAATTACTACAACCACCAAGGAAATTATCGTCACTCTAAAGCAAAGATGTTGTAACACAAGTTAAAACAGATGTAAAATTTCAAGTTAAAAGAGAGTTAACAAGTATTGAAAAAGATAATGATGATAATACAGTCAATAAAACAAACATTAGACAACTAGTTGGAAATGCTTAATAAATGTTTTACCAAGTGATTCAACAGACAATATAATTGCTAATAACAAGGATAAAATTACAAAAGAACTAAGAAAAAAGGTTACAAAAGATAACGCAGGAGCAATAGTAACCCCTTAATGAGGGTGTAACTATTTCAGTGTCCCATGGCCACTGACTCTCCAATTACTACAACTGCACAGGAAAATTATTGTCACTCTAAGTAAAGGTGACGGAACCCCAATTACAATAAGTAAATTTAAAGTTAGAAAGTTTCACAATTGCTGAAACTATTGCTCATAATGCTGATATAACATCAATAAAACAAGAATTAGATAAAGTACCTGGAAATGATTTTAACAATTGTGTTACCAAGTGATTCAACAGGTAATGTAATTGCTAATAATGAACAAAAAATTCTAAAAAAACTAAGAAAGAATGATCACAGGTGAGACATAGGAGCAATAGTTAACTCCTTAATGAAAGGTGTCACTATTCAGTTTCCATGGTCACCGACTCTCCAATTAATATAACTGCCAAGGAAATTATTATTACTCTAAGTAAAAGGATGGAACCACCAATTACAATAATAATTTTAAAAGTTAAAAGAGAATTAACAACTACAGAAGTTAACAATGCTGATATACAGTCAATAAAAACTATATTTGATGCAAAAGATGAGATGATTTAATAATTGTACTTTCAAGTGATTCAGTAGGCAAATAATTGTTGATAACAAGGACAATATTGAAAAAAAACTAAGAAAGATGATCACAGGTGATGACACAGGAGCAATAGTTAACTCCTTAATGAAAGGGTCACTATTTCAGTTTCCATGGTCACCGACTCTCCAATTAATATAACTGCCAAGGAAATTATTGTCACTCTAAGTAAAGGTGATGGAACCCCAATTACAATAAATAATTTTAAAGTTAAAAGAAATTAAACAACTACAGAAGTTAACAATGCTGATATACAGGTCAATAAAAACTATATTTGATGCAAAAGATGGAGATGATTTAATAATTGTACTTTCAAGTGATTCAGGAGGCAACATAAATTGTTGATAACAAGGATAATATTGAAAAGGAACTAAGAAAAAGGTTACAAAGATAACATAGGAGCAGAAAATAACCCCTTAATGAAGGGTGTCATATTTTAGTTTCCATGGTCGACGACTCTCCAATTACTACAACCGCAAGGAAATTATTGTCACTCTAAGAAAAGATTATGGAGATCCAATTACAATAAGTAAATTTAAAGTTAGAAAAGATTGAACAGAATATGAAGCTTATACAATTGTGAATAAAAAAAAGAGAGAATTAGCACGCAAGGGAAGATCATCTGAAGCTATTTCGCTAATTCAAATACCAGGAGAAATTTCAGATAATCATTTGCTTTTTTAAATTATATACAAACAGAATTGAGAAAGATAATCATAGGTGATAACAAGGAGAGCAGCAGATAAGCCTTCAATGGAAGGTGTAAAATTATCTCTTTACTTTACATCAAGAGACATCGAAAAATCAACTCCAGTCCCAGAAACAGCTAATTATTTTGTAATAAAATAACCCATCCAAAAACTACACATAAAGTGACCCTTTTTAGGATATTTCGATATGTAAAGTTTCAAAAAAAGAATAATTTTCCAAATAAAGGTTCATTATTCATATTTTTATAGGTGAGTTAAACTTGCTAATAGGTTCAATATAAAAATATCTAAGATTAATTAATAGTAAGTTAGACCCTGAAATAGTGAATAAATAAAAAAATACTTTTCAAGTAGTAGCAGAAAATCTTGACTGATTTATTTACTTTAATACATTGAAAATTGAAAAATGAACTAATTCTAAAACACTAAAAAAAATAATAAAAATCCTCTAGAAATAAAGCTATCAATAATTTTATGTGAACATCCTTAATGACTATCTCAAAAATGAAATAATCATGAAAGGATGTTTTATTATTAAAAAAGAATGAGGAGTTAGGTAGGTTAAAAAAAAGACTAAAATGTACACTCTATTAATAAAAAAACCCATTTTTAGATTGCCTCTGAATTTTGTCACTTGACCAATTTGGTTTTTTTCAATTAATGGTTTGTAAAAAGAACCATTAAAATAATTTTATTATTCTTTGAGAACTCTACTTTTGAAGTATCATTTTTATAAGGAGTAAATAATGAAAAGACCAAACCCTATATGAACTCATAAAAGCTCATTTTACAAATGATCGTAAACAATTCTTAAGTTTAGCTAAACAAATTGCAACACAATTATCTGATCTAGGCGATAAGTCACTTGCAGCAGCAATAAATAAACTTATTAGAAGTCATAGGCAAACTAACTCTCTCTAAAGTTATTGCCACAATACCAAGCATTTTAAATGAAAGAATCAAAAAAATCCGATCTCTTATTAGATCAAACAAAAAAAGAAGTTTGAAAAATACTAGATTTTTAGAAAAATGAAAATGATAGTGAATTAAAAATTTTACCAGGTGATTAATTTTATTGTCATTATCTAAGATAAAAAAATGTCAAAATGACAAAAGGTTGCCTAATCTCAAAAGACAGAATCCTTTTCAACTAATCTTAATACTAAGTGTTTTTAAAAAGTTGGATTTCTAGAATTGGCTAATGTTTTTAAAATTAAAGCATATCTTTCAACAAGATTTATAAACTGGGGAATTTCTTGTAACTGGAATTCAACGTATTTTTCCAAAGTATTTTGTTACTCGTTGCTCATTCTCGAAATACCTTATTAGTGAATAATTTATTTGCATGTTCTTCAAGTAAGGAATTTATTTTGTTTTATTTTTCTGTTTTAAGTTTTGGTCATTCTTGCTTTTCTTTTAGTGCCAGCTTAAAAAAATCAAAGAAATGAGATTGTTATATTTATAAAATGTTTGATCTTGATCTGAGAATTGAGCTATTTGTTTTGCTAAAGGAAATCTTTATTTTAAAGTAGCCACTATTTTAATTTTTTTAAAAAATCATTTACTTGCTTAATTGAAGTGTCTATTTTTTGTTTTTAAGATAGTGCCTCAATTTTGCGACCATAGACTAGGGTGTATTTTTGATTTATATAATTGAGTAACTTCAAAGTTTAACTGTTCTACTGAAGTTATTTTATCTAGATTTAAAAAGTCCTAAATCTCATATCTTCAATTCATTTTTTTTTAGACTTTATTTTATCATTGCAGGATATAACCATAAAGTTATAGAAGAGATTAGACTAAAATTTCCTAAAGTTAAAAGTGTTTTTTCATTTTCAGTTTTTTTTCTATAATTATTATATCTATTTGTAAATATAGTTCACAAAATAGAGAAATGATTAATGGTTGACCAAAAATACTTTCGAAACCAATCAGTATTTAAGTTGTTATCGATTTTTTATAAAAAAGTCATAAAGTAAAAACTTGTATTTTAGAAATATTTAGAAATAAAATAATAATTGATTAATAAAATTAATGATTATAAGAATTGAATAATAACCAAAATAACTTAATTAATTGATCTTTTTGGAATCACACTTTAATAAAATCTTTGAAAACAATGCTATGATTATCCCCTATGACTTTACAATTTTCTTGTTTTATGTTTTTTTAAAATATAATTCATTTATGAAAAAAATAGTAGTACACCTAAATTTAGATAGCAAAATATTCCTGAAGTAACTTTTAATTTAAGTTGGTTAAATGAAATGAAGAGATGATTGAAACTAACCAGAAAATTGAAATTTCTTATTTAGAATATACTAATCTGAAAAATATTCACATCTTATTGATTTAAAGTTAGAATTTGTTTTTAAAATAATTTGGTTGACTAAACTTTACTAAAAGTGACAAAAAGATGAAAAAACTATTTAAAAAACTTTTAACGTCAATTATTTTTAGGGAAGAATTTATTTTTGAAAAAAAGCCTTGCTAGGCAGTAAAACATTAGCAATTAGAAATGTGGATAGCATTGAAAGACTTATGACTCAATTGCTTAAGTACAAAAAACAAAATTTAATTATTCACTCTAACATTTCAACATATCCCCTTGGAGCTACTTGCAAAAGTATCTCAATAACAAAAGTAGAGTTAAAAAGAAAGACAGGGTTTTTAATGTTATAGATAAATATGATGCAGAACATAAGCGATTTTTGCATCTTTAAAATTTAAAAGGTGAATTGAAAAGTTTACAGTTTATAAATCCGCCACATAAAAAGTATGATAAGATGCCAATTAGTCAAAACAATATTATCCAATCTCTTTATAAGAATGCTTTGTTAGCGATAGAAAATAAAGATTACCAAAGGATCATTTTATTACAGCACCCACCGGATCTGGTAGTCCTTATTTTTCAATCTAGTTATAAGTTTGTCTGAAAAAAATATAATCTTTTAACAATTATTGATCACCTTAAAGCCTTGATGCAGACAGTTGAAGCTTTTAAAGAGTTATGATAAAGTTGCAACAATAACTCTGATACTTCCTACGTTATAGAGTTGAAGCAATAGAAAAAATTCAAAAGTCAGAAATATCAGTAGTTATGTTTCGCCCGAAACTTTAATGTCTAATTTCATATTGAAACCACTTTTGCTAATAGAAAACTAGGAAGTTTAATTATTGATGAGCCCACATTGCAACAACATTAGGCAAAGGATTTAGACCAGATTATTGATACTTGAGATATTGAATTAAGAGAGCAAGGAAAACTAATCCTTTTTAATACCACTTTTACCCTACAGCTTCATACCATCAATTCATGATTATTCAATGAATAATGAAACAAAATCGAAGATTACTAGGCATATTATGAATAATCCTATTGAAATAATTGCTCCGGCATTATAGAGATGATGTTACTTATAAGATAGAAACCAAGAAGATAAATACCTATGCGAGCAAGAGCTGTTTTTTGATCCTGTAAAGTTTGAATAAATTTGTAGATTTTATAAATTCATCCTCACTGAAAAAATTCTCCATTTACTTGTCCATTTAGAAAACAAAAATTATGCTTTAGCAAAAATTTGAGAGGTTAAACATCAAAATGTTGTTCTATAATGGTGAAATGACATAGTAGTAGTAAAAGGATGCCTTTTTGATTTTATAGAAAGGTTAAAGTAAAAGTTATGTTAGCTACAAAAGCATTTGGTATGGGAATTGACATTCCTGATATTAAGTATGTTTTACATTATGCACCAACTGGTACATTGAATGATTATTTACAGGAAGTAGGTCGAGTAGCTAGACAAAACAATATGGAAGGTGTAGGAGTATCTTTTCCTGTTAAAAGTCAGAGTGAAAAAGGTGGGTACATCTGATTTTACGTTTATTGATCAACTTTATGGTATGTCATCTATCAAAATAAATGAACTAATCAAAATAATACAGGCAGTAGTTGCTAAATATACAAAAAATAAAAAACCAAATATGATTATTCCTTTTGAAGATTTATCATTTAAACCTACTGCAGAGAATATTGAATCTAGACTAAAAATTTGTTTTATTATGTTACAAAGAGATCTTGAAAATAAGTATAAGTTTCCACCTTTATTAATAAGACCATCTGGTATTTATACAAAGGCATCGCAAAAAAAATTAGTGAGAAATCTATTTATGATAATTTTGCTATAAAGGAAGAAGGATTTAAAGATATTTATAAAATTAATTTAGAATCAATTTGGGAAAAGCACTTTGTGCATATTTCTTTTCCCTTTTTTAAACTTTTATACTATTCTAATAAAAGTCATGCAGAGAACATTCTTAAAGATAAATCATCAGGAGTAGAATTACTAGATAAAATTTCTAAACTTAGATCTTCTTATAATCCAAGGCAAATTTGTGAATTTACTAACAATGTTAAAAACACAATTCATGAATCTTATGATTTTGGTAAAAAAATTATTCACGAGCTCTTTAGTCTACAATCTAGCAAACCAGTAATAAACAAAACTATGATAGAAGAAGTTGCTAAAAAAGTAAATTTATCTCCTTATTCAATTATGGATTTTTTAAATGCAATTTATAGCTACTATAAGAAGCAATTTGAAAATGATGAAAATTCTTATGCTATGTTAAATTCAAGAATAGAGCATAATTTAGCTCAAAAAATGGTGAAAAATTAAAAACAAGTATTTACTCCAAAACATTCATTCTTCTCTAATTGAAGCTATTGATAATTCTGTGGATTATGAAAATAAAATTATTTTTCCTATGAGTCTTTCCAGTGATTCATCATATAGTAAAACTTTAAGGGAAATTAAGCTTTTTGAAATTTTAGAAAAATTTTCAGTTGAATCTTATAGCGGTATGGAATCAAAAGCCTTTGTAAAAATTAATTCTATAAAAATTTTAAGAGACTTACTTAAGGATAAAAAATATGAAAATGGTTACATAAAAACCTCTAAAAACAGGCATTATAGAGCTAAGCAAGTTTTAAAAGATTTCTTTTTCACTCCTAGAACTGATTCAGAGACTAGACAATTTATTGAAGAAAACTTTCTCATTAGAAATAAGAAGTCATTAGATGAATTTTAAATCTTCCAAAATAGAAATTAATATAATAAAATTATTTATTTCTATACTTTGAGCTTTGTATTTGTAAAGATATAACATCATGAACTGGATACTTTATTCAAATCATGTATGGCAAATTTATTAAGTCATTTACTTTCTCATTACATTATGTGTATTTGTCCTTGTTAAAGCAATCTAATTTGTATTACTATGATTTTGGAATATTCAGTCAAATATTTCCAATTTATAAATGCATATATCTTTACCATAAAAATTGTTTAATTTATTGAATTGATCATCAATATGTATAATTATAATTATGGAAAAAATCTTCAATTAAACCACATGCTCCACCGCTTGTGCGGTCCCCGTCAATTCCTTTAAGTTTCACTCTTGCGGAGCATACTACTCAGGCGGATCATTTAATGCGTTAGCTGCGCCAGTGAATCTTCCACCAGCTATGATCATCGTTTACAGCGTGGACTACCAGGGTATCTAATCCTGTTGCTCCCACGCTTTCGTTTCTGAGTGTCAGTAAGTGCCCAGTTAGTTGCCTTCGCCATTGTGTTCTTCCATATATCTACGCATTCCACCGCTTCACATGGAGTTCACTAACCTCTACACTACTCTTAGTCAAGTAGTTTTCCAAAGCGTGCTAGGGTTAGCCCTAGTCTTTACTTCAGACTTTCTTAACCACCTACAAAACGCTTTACGCCCAATAATTCCGGATAACGCTTGCACCCTATGTATTACCGCGGCTGCTGGCACATAGTTTGCCGGTGCTTTCGGTAAGGTACCGTCAGACACTAGTCATTTCCTACTAATGCTTTTCTTCCCTTACAACAGCAGTTTACATCTAAAATCTTCATCCTGCACGGTGTATTGCTTCATCAAGCTTTCGCTCATTGTGAAATATTCCCTACTGCTGCCTCCCGTAGGAGTCTGGGCCGTATCTCAGTCCCAGTGTGGCGGATCAGCTTCTCAGCCCCGCTACTTATCATTGTCTTGGTAGTCATTACACTACCAACTAACTAATAAGGCGCACCCTCATCCAATAGCGAACCAAACGGTTCTTTTACTACATCTTCATATGAAAATAAGATTATTTGGTATTAGCTACCGTTTCCAGTAGTTTATCCCAAACTAAAGGGCAGATTAGGTACGTGTTACTCACCATTGCCGCTGAGTACCGAGTACTCCGCTCGACATGCATGTATTAGCAATACACCAGCGTTCATCCTGAGCCAGGATCAAACTCTCAAAAGAATTGATCGACATGGTCTCATATTTAGTTTTACAAGAATTACCATAAAAAATTTGCACTATTATTTAAAACTAATGCTATATCATCATAACACAACAAAAATAAATTTTGAATAGTTTTCCTAATTTTTTTTATCTAAGAATCTTGGTAATTGTTTCTATCTCTCGGTAATTCTTTTTTATTTTTAGTAAAACAGCATTAAAAGCTATTTCGGTTTTAGCAACTTAAATTTAGAATGCTCATTAAAGCGCATCTTTTTGTTACACAGATTCAAAGGATGCACCAATAGCAGAATTTATTGTCCTACCATTCCAACATCACTGAATAAAGGCTGTACCAGAGGGCAAAATACGAGCATCATTGGTTTGCACGTGCGTGTGTGTTCCTAATATAGCATCAATTTTACCATCCAAATATAAAGCAAAAACATTTTTTTCGCTTGTTGTCTCTGCATGAAAATCGATAATGTGAATATCATGATCCTGATTTTTATTCAATTATCAAAAGCATCAAAAAAATTAGTAGCCACGTTTTCCTTCCATGGTTTCTTAATTCATTAAAAGTTATTCCTAAAAATTGAGATACTCTATATCCTTTTATTTTTAATTTGAAACAGGCGAGTTCCTGTCCAGCATAATTTTGCTTAACATTATAAGGTCTTATTAGATCATTATTATTAATTATTTCCATAATTTCAGGTTTAGCCCACACATGATACCTAGAGTTAAAGATCAACACCTGATTTTTTTAAGCACTCATAATCGATTGGCAACAAACCTTTTCGACCCGAAACATTTTCAGCTTGGGCAATTGTAAGTCCACTTTGTATTTGTTAGCAATTGGGAAGATACTTTTTTAATTTTAAAACAGCTGTTTGACCGAAAATATCACCTAAAAAATAAAATATTCATAAAGCCTCTTTCTAATTCAAATTATACACAATCATAATCAATCCTAATTGAAGATACTTCTTTAATTTAACTCCAAGACAAAATTTTGAATTTATATTTGAAATAATTATAGACATTAATTAATTTTATGATTAATTTATTTTAAAGTTCATAATTTACTAATTTGCATTTTAAATAGTTGTTCTAAAACTGACTTAACTTTACTTTTATATGAAGAAATAGGATTCACAAGCTAAATATTTGTATGAAATGAGTAAGTTAAAAATTAATAGTAAATTTTAGTTAGAGATTTTTTTGAATTTCTTCTATAATTGTTTTAATAATTTCTGGATGAGTTTCTAATTCTTTTTTAAAATTTTGTTACCTTGAGCGATATTCTTTCCACCAAATTGGTACCATGATCCTTTTTTTATGACAATCCCTTTATTTTCAGCAATACTAATAATTTCAGATTCTTTAGAGATTCCTTTAGCAAAAGATTTCAGTTACCCCAATCTTAAACGGCGCTGCTAACTTATTTTTCACAATTTTTACTTTAATATTATTGCCGGTAATTGTGTCTCCATTTTAATAGCGGCCATTCTTCTCACTTCAATTCTTATTGATGAAAAGAATTTTAGAGCTCTACCACCCTGTGTAACTTCTGGGTTACCAAAAATAATGCCAATTTTTCTCTAATTTGATTAACAAAGATGACAGTTGTTTTTTTACGACCAAGCGTTGCTGTTATTTTTCTTAAAGCCTGGACATTAAACGAGCTTGACCGCCTAATACTTGATCTTTCATCTCTCCGTTCAGTTCAGCTTCTGGAGCTAAAGCAGCCACAGAATCCACAACAATTAAGTCAATACAACCTGTTTTAGCTAAAGTATCCACAATTTCAAGAGCTTGCTCGCCTGAATCAGGTTGGGATAAAATTAAATCATCCACATTCACCCCTAACTCACTTGCATAATTAGGATCAATGGCATGTTCAGCATCAATAAACGCTGCAATACCACCTGCTTTTTGCACTTCTGCAACAGCATGTAAAGCAATAGTTGTTTTACCAGATGATTCTGGACCATACAATTCCAAGATTCTACCTTTGGATAACCGCAATACCTAACAAATCATCAATTACAAATGAACCTGAAGAAAAAACTTCTATATTAAGTAGAGATTTACTCCAAGTAGCATCACAGCTTCTTTACCAAATTGTTTTTCAATAATTTCAATTGCATTTTTAATGTTTTGTTTTTTATCTTTACTCACATTTACTCCTTAAGTAATTTTTTTACTTTTAATAAAGCAAAAGCAATAGCTTGATTTATAATTGATTCTCTATTTCCTTCTAACTTTAGGGAAAAACCATTTTCATTAATAGCAATGTAAATTTCACCAACTGGCTTTTTATCTAAGACAGATGGTCCAGCATTACCTGTAAAAGCTACAAAATATCAACATAGAATTTTTTGCCTTGAAGTGCTAATTGCTGAGCCACTTTAGAGTTGATAACTCCAAGAGGTATCAACACCTATTTTTTCCTTAATTTTCATTTGCATAACAAACTACTGCTCCTTAAAAAATTTAGATGTCCTTCTTGAGCAACTATTTAGCAGCAAACAAACCACCTGTAAAGCTTTCAATAGAACCGAGAGTTTTCATATCTTTATTATAAATTAAGTATCACTAATTAGGAGGTTTATTTAATCCTCCTCTTACTCTGTGAATTTTAGGATTTAAAAAACAAATATTAAGTTTTAAGATTTAAAAAATCAAAAGTTCCACAAAAGTTTATTTTTCAATTATAAATTACTTATTGAGAGTTAACAATTTGCCAAATGTTTGAGGATCAAGAGAATGCTCCCCCTACAGAACACCATCAATATCTTCTTTACCCAAAATTTCCACAATGTTAGTAGGTTGAACCGAGCCACCATACTGAATTAAAATTTTACTAGCAGCAACCTGATTAATTGAAGCAGCAATTCTATTTCTAATGTGTTGACAAGCTTCTTGCGCTTGTTTGGCAGTAGCTGTTTTACCAGTGCCAATAGCTCAAATAGGTTCATAAGCTATCACCATTTTTCCAACTTCTTCAGAGAAAAAACCTTTTAATGCTCCTTTTACTTGTTTAGTTAAAACAGATTTTCAAGATTACCTTCACGATCTGAAAGTTTTTCTCCTATGCAAATAATGGGTAAGAGTTCAGCTGCTAATGCTGCCTTTTATTTTTTATTGACAATTTTATCAGTTTCAAAAATGATATAAGATCTTCTTTCAGAGTGCCCTATAATAACAGCGTTTGCCCAACATCTTTAATCATTCTAGCTGACAAATCTCCAGTGTAAGCACCTGCCTCCTTAAAGTGCACATCTTGAGCCACCACAAGCATATCTGACTTTATCTTTTTTTTATGAAGTAAACCAAGATTATTGCAGGTGCTGCTATTCCAATTTAGTAGAAAGAAATATTTTTGAAGCATTTTCTTTAACAAAAATTTGAAGTTCTTCAAAAACACTTCTGTTTCTGATAAAGTTTTATTTTTTCAATTTCCAATGATAATTAAATTCTTTCTCTCATAAATACACCATTTCCCTATTCATTATTTATTAAATTATAACCATAATTACTAATTTCCTACTCAGTTTAATTTTAATATTAATTTTTTAACAAAAATGATGGAGAACCAAAACTATATCTCAAAATCTAATACTCATAAAATAAATATCTTGAAAAAGACAATTTCTCAAGTAGATACACTTAAATTTATAAATTAAAAATTAATTATAATTCTTTTAAAAATATCTAGTTAATTCATTTTTTTCTATCTGATAAAAGTTGAAAATTAAGAAATTTATTTCAAACTTTTATTTATCATTGCTTACCTAGCAAAAAAATTAAAATAAGTTTTTATCCTGTCTTTCATCGCAATTATTCCAGCTTCATTTATTTTTCTTATATTATATTCATTTGAATGCTCTATTAAATATTTTCTTATAGCTGTAAAATTAGCAACAAGTAAACTGTTCCAATATTAACTTTTGTAATTCCTGATTTTATTGCTTCATTGATCATTTCAAGTGAAACACCAGAAGAGCCATGCATGACTAAAAAAACTTCTATTTCTTTACTACATTTTTTTATTAGTTCCAAATCAAAGATTACTTTTCCTTTATATAAACCATGAGAAGTACCAAAAGCTACGGCTAATAAATCAGAATTAGTTTTTTTATAAAAATTGTGCGCCACTTTCAGCGTCATCCTATCAGCAGTGTCAGATTTTACACCATCCTCTTTACCACCGATTTTACCAATTTCAAGTTCCACTTCAACTTTTTGAGAATGAGCCATTCTAATAACTTCTTGTGATATTTTAATATTTCTTCAAAAGTTAAATGGGAGCCATCAAACATAACTGATGAAAATCCGAAATCAATTGCCTTTTTATAAGACTAAGGTCTGTTGTGTGATCTAAGTGAATGGCTATTCTTGCATTAGAATTTTTTGCTGCAGAAAAAATAATAGGCATTAGATAGTTAAATTTAGCTCATTTTAAAGCTCCTGAAGTCACTTGAATAATAACAGGATTATTAGTTTCTCTGCAGCTTCAATAACAGCTCTTGTCATTTCAAGATTAATACGTTAAATGCAGGTACACCTCTATTTTGTTTTTTAGCATGAGCAAGTATTTCAGTTGTTTTAACTATGGGCATTTATCTCCTATTCATTTAGATTATACCTTGTTAATTTTAAGACTTTTATGAAAACTGTTTAAACACCATAATCACTGATGATGGAAAGTATTTATAAAAAATAAAGATGTAAAAAATTTTATTTTAAGAAGAAATTCTTACTTTTAAGCATTGTGCTATAATGTAAACATGAAGAAAAAAGTTATTGATTATGTTTACAATCTTTGTTTGAAAAAGAAGGGAAGTAAATTTGTAATCCCATCTATAGATGATTTGTTTACAAATTTGATTTAACTCACAACGATGTAGTAAAAAATTTGTTTTTTTAAGGCGGAAAACCTTTTCGTTACAGAACAAGGTTCTAAACTTATGTTATTAAAAAACCATTTCTAAATTATTTAAAAATGATACATTTTTGATGTTTGGCAATAAAATAGAAAGAAGAATTGTTAACCAAAAAATCACAAAAATTAAATTATTATATGAACATACTTTTGAAAGAGAATTTTGGTTAGAAAAAGAAATTGTTCTTTTGTCTCTAGATAAAATCTATATTAAACATACAAAACAAATAGATATTAAAAATGGTGTAGATTTTTACATAAAAAATAATTTTAAAGGCAAAAAAATTGTTCAAGAGAGTCAATGGGTTTAGATATAACAAATTTTCAAGAGCATAAAAAAATGAAGTATAACAATGTATTATGACTGAGACTAAAATATTTAATGAGAAAACATTACTATCTCATTCATTCTCACTAACTCCTTGAAAGTTTTTTAAAGATTTTAAAACTGAAATAATGACCTAGAAGTATTAATACAAATTAAATCAAAATTAATCTATTCATAATAAAATTTATTATGTCATTTTTAGAAAATTTAAAGATTACTTAACATTAAAGAAAAAAATGCCAATAATAATGAAAGTGTGTATTTAATGAATGACTAATTCTTACTATTTAATGCATTTTGTGTCATGAACAACATTATTTTACTCTCAGCATCAAATTGGAATTTTTAATAATAAAGAGAAATTTTTTATTAGTGCTCCATAATTTGCAATGCAAGCTTTTGATAAAAAACTTTCTAAAATAAACGCTTTTTTCTTTAGAAAAATTATTTTTGAAAATGAAAAACGCCTCTATCTTTTGCATATCTTTGATAAATAAAACTGTTAAAAACACTTTTTTTGTAAATAAAATCTAGTATTAAATATATAATTAAGAAAATTAAAAATTATAAAAATAGGAACAAATGAAAAACAAAAAATAATAATTTTTAAAAAACTTAATGATCTACAAAAATTTTGTGCAAAACAATTCATAAATACTGTTAAAGCAAATCCAAAAGCTAAAATTGGTTTTGCTACAGGAGTCTCTCCTGTAAAAGCATATGAAATGATAATTATGGACCACAAGAAACAAACTAGTTGAAAAGAAATTAGTACTTTCAATTTAGATGAGTTTGTAGGCATTGATAAGATCATCCTCAAGCTTTATAAACAAATGAAAGTGAATTTTTTGATCATGTAGATATTAATTCTCAAAAAATCCACATTCCTAGTTGTGAGGCAATAAAACCTAAAGAAGAAGCACTAAAGTATGAGCAAACAATAAGAAAAAAGTCCCATTGACTTTCATACATCTCATTAGGGGTAAATGGTCATATGGCTTACAATGAGCCAGGAACTTCTCTAGATTCACTTACTCATGTTACTAATTTAACTCATGAAACAATTTTGGATATGGTCCAAAAGAAAAAATTTAATTCAATTAAAGAGGCACCCAAAACAAGCTATAACAATGGGTGTGAAAACA
>JASGCC010000204.1:378791-404630 GCA_030067915.1 Hydractinia echinata
GAATATGAAATTTAAAAGCATACATGAACTTCAAACAATTAATAATTAATTAAAACAAGCACTTATTTCCTTATCTATATTAGATGATGTAATGATTCCTCAAAGAAATTTAGAAGTAAAAAATTTTTTGAAGACAAAAAATGAGATGAGGTGGAATTTCAAGAAGAAATTAAGGAAAAAATAAATGAAATTATTTTAAACAAAAAGTTGAAAATAAAATTAAAACATAGCAATATTATAAAAAGTTTTCCAAAGAAGAAGATACTAAATTTGATATTAAAATCATATTAGAATTTATCATCAATTTAAAGATATAAAATTTCAAATAGCGATTGCATACATTTTAAAAACATTGACCTTTTAAATGATATTGCTGATTTATTTTCTTTTGAAACTAAAAAAATGCAAGTAGAGTTTGATTTGAATAAAATTTCCAAAATTATGGAAATATTCCTTATTTTAAAAATATCAAGAAATAACACGTTGTGGAAAAGATGAAAATGCTTTATTAACTATAACAGATAAAGATTCCAAAACTGTTCCTTTAAAAGATAATTCTATTTTTTTCCTTTTTATTTTAAGTGACAAAAACAGTGAGTTCAATTATTAATTCATTTGACATACTACAGGATTTCAAATAGAGATATGATTTTTGAAAAATAGATTTTTATGAATTCATATGATAATTTAAATCCGAAAGAATTTTTGCAAAGAAATACAAAAATATGAAACATTCAAATAATAAGATACTTGATTTTTTTTATATAAGTCAAAAGTATGAATGTAAAAAATGTGGAAGCAACAACAAAGCGAAAATAAAGGCATTAATGAAAAATTCCTTATGGCGGCACTACAGAGGCACATATTCTTGCAAATTTATTGATTTTACAAAAAATGAAAGAAATAATTAAGACAATTAATTCCGTTGAAAATTATAAGGTGATAGGTTATACAGGTTATGCTGATGATATAGCTATTTTTATTGAATAAATAATAAGAGTGAGAGTAATGAATGAAAAAAGATATCTAATCATGATTTAAGAATTACAAAATTCAGAAAAATTTTTTGCAATGATTTGAATTTGTTTGAAAAATTAAAAATTCATCACAAGAAAAAAAATAAAAATTTCACTTATCAAAAGATATGAAAAACAAAGAGTGAAATTCAAAAATTTTTGAAATAAAAGACACTTATTCAAGTGTCTCTATGTTTAAATCTCTTGTAACACTAATTTTTTAAGTGAAAATCTTTTTATTATTGATATGTATGAGAAAATGAGTTGGAAAAAAAAGAGTCTAGAACGCATTCAAATTATGAAAAATAAAAATTTTTTGAAAAAAGTCTCGCTTTTCTTTTTTAACTGACAAAAAAATAATAGAAATCATAGAAAAAAAACAAAGACAAAAAAGATTTTAAATTTTATTTTATGGTAATTTTTTAAAAAGTTGAAAACACAGAAACAAAAAGAATGTTTTTTTAGCAATGTTCTTGATAATTCTGAAATTTTTCAAAAATATTTTAAATGATGATAGTAATTTACAAACATTAACCAATATTGAAAGAATAATATAGAAACTTTTTATTAGAATTAAATTTGTTTGAATGATATATGAATTTATAAAAAAGTTTGGCTAAATTACAAAAACATTACCTCCAACAAAAATCTACTCTTGATGAATACAAAGAGGCATTTAAATGATAGAATTATTTATGACATTATAGTAAGGATTACAAAAAAACCAACTAAAAAACTACTGTCGGTAATTGGTAAAGTAGCTAAACTCAGTAATATAGTATGTGGCTATGCAGAAATAGATAATAATTATATTTTGATGAAAAAGGAAATCAACACAATTATAAACAATCATTGAAGTCTTTAAAATAAATTTGTTTACATATTTAATAACTTTATGGAGCCAAAAATTAATTTTTTGTTATTTTAGATTTAAGTTATTTTTGCATCATAGTGAAAATAGAATTCAATTTGCTAAATGGATGAAGTATTTAGAAAGTGATTTAGATAAAATAGCTGATATAAATCTCTAAAAAATTTATGATGTGGATAAAGAATATTTAGAAAATAAAATTTACTTATTATCATATTCAGGAAGAAATGAAGAAATAAAAACAATTGACATAGACACATTATTTAAAGTTCGAATGTTATCTAAATGTTGTGGGAGAATGGATCTTTCCACTCATTCTTACACAGCTCATAACGAGAGACATGGAGATACCCTTCTATTAAGATTTATTGAATTAAGAAGATCAATAAAGGAGTTTAGATGGTTAATTAACAAGTCTAATGTTCGCATTTTCAGTTTGATAGCTTCTTGTACACTCATGATTTAGGAATGTTAATGAATATTAGCAATTAACATTTTAAAGGAACTCTTAAAAGATACACAAAAGTCATTCTGATTATATAAGAAGTTTTCATGGAAGAAATTCCTCCTCCATAATAATAGAATGACTAGGTAATTACTAAACATAAAAAATGAAGATATAACAGTAATGTCTCTTGCTGCAATTGCTCATGAAAAGGAGTAAGTAGTTTGCCGCCATCATCTAAAAAAACTATTTTACATCCCTTTTTGCTTGCATTCTAGATCTACTAGATGTGACATCAGAAAGATCCCAATTAATATCTCGTAAAATTGCTGGAACAATTGCATCAGAAGAATCCAAAGCTCACTGAATAAAACACTATTTTACTCATAGAATTACTAATTACAAATTGGATAACAAAGAAAATAAATTAAAATTATAAATTGAAATGATAGATATCGAAAAAGAAAAACCAAACCAATGTAAGAAAATGTTGCAATTTTAGATTCTATGAATATAAAAAATGCTGATTTAGAAAATTTATTACAAAACAATTAAAAAATGGTTACAGAAAAATTAATGACCTGTGGAATTTAGATTCTGATTCTGAAAATAAAAAGAAGGATTTTAAAATTGATATTTCAATAAAAAAAGTTGAGCATATTCCTTTTCACCTAGAACTAGATTTTTTAGAGATGAGAGTAATTGAAAAAAAATTGGTAAAAAAATAGGAGAAGCAATAAGAAAGATAATAGATTTCAAATGATGATTAAATCTATATCGCTTTTGACTACTTTTTTGCTTGTTTTATAGTAAACACTAGTTTTTCTACTTGAAACTACTTCTAAGATGATGATGGTTTCTTATGGACAACACAAGGCAGAAGTTACAAGAATTATGATAGAAGAAAAAACCAAACAGAATAGTTACTGCTTCAGCTCTTCAAAAACACCATAATTGTTTTTATGTTTTAGACATAGGTGCTGCTTCTAGATTATCAAAAGAAACATTGCAAAATGCAGACTATAGGTAAAATAATTTTGTCCTTAACCCAAATTTAAATTAGACTTACTTTAATTCAAAATTTAGGTTCTTTCAAAATAAAGATTCATCCTTATAAGGTAGATAATTATTAGAAAAACTATTGGGAGTTTTTACTACCCACTTATTTTATTTAATTGACTAACGGTTGTAGCGATCCATGGAATAATTCCTAAATAAATTTGTTGGTTTAAAAATCTCTTCTTTATTTACATTCAGTTAACATCAATAATGATAAAAACGCATAGATCTTATATTTAATTTTTCATTGTTCAAGTTTATGACTACCACTCTAACTCATAAATTTTTGGATTACATTATTGAATTGGATGTGCTTGTAAACTATCCCAATTATTATGCACTTCAAATTGCATTTAGTTATAAAAACAATCATTATTTATTCGCCAATTTTATCCAAGACTGCAAAAGTGTTTTTCTTGTGAAAATACAAAACCATAAAGACTCCAACAATAATTGGAATAATAAAAAGCCAACCTCACCAAACAACCGGTTCAAAAAGATTTTCAAAAGGTAAATCCATATAAGTTAAATTTAAGTATTGTAAACCTATAACTAAAAGAGGCGGAACTAAAAAATTATTTGTATCAATTATGGCTGTCATCTTAGCTCCTATATAAAAAATGGAATAAATATGAACATTACGAAGAAAAATAAGGTTAACCGAAAGTACAACTAAAATTAAAATGGCCTTTCAGTTAAAAAATAAATTTCATAAAAGGGAATAAGGGTTTTTAAGTATTGGAAATTGAAAATTTAATAATCAAAATAAAGGCATAATAAAAAGTAATGTAGTAAGAGTTGTTCCAGTGGATCTAAAAAATACAATGTCATTAAAAGTTAAATCCTTATTTTTAATATTACGCATAGCTTTATTAATGAGTAATCCTTCTATAGCCCACATAAAAGCTGAACAACCTCCAAAAAAAATGCCCAACAATCTTCTAAGGTTAAAATGTCCACCATTCATAAAAATAGGTAAAATGATAAAAAATAAAGCTCCAGTAACTGCTATGAATGAACCCAATCAAACAAGTCATGGATTTTTTTCGCCAAAGTATATTCTTATTAGAACCATTGAAAAAACTGGGTATAGAGCAGTTAAGATAACGCCATAACTAACAGAAGCTAAAGCGATTGCCACAAAGAAAAAAAAGTTGCCAAAAGTTGTGCCAATAATACCTGCATAAAGATATATTCTAGCCTTTGAACATTCTTTTATTCTTCGGAAAAGTTTTTTAATTCGCTTGGGGCCTACAAGTATTAAGAGAAAAATAAAAGTAATTATTTCTTTAAAAGTAAGAACAGCTGCTGAAAAACCAATTGAAACAAAAATTGCTTTAGTTAAAACAAGACCCAAGAACATAAAAATTACTCCTTCTAGTCCTTGAAAAAGAGCAGTAAATGTTGCAGCTGTAATTCCTAATGACTTTTTAGACATTTAAAAAACCCTCCTAAAACTTTCCTAAATCAAAGTTTTAAACAATAATTTTAATAATTAATATTATTTTTTGTATTACTTAGCGTTTTTCATTGAACGCATAACATTTTTAATTTGAGCTTCTGAGGGTTTTCTACCCATTGACAAAAACATAGCGCGAATCATTTTTTCATTAACTGGAGGATTTTCCCTCAATTGTTTTTCAAACATTTTTTTAGTTATTCAAAAAGAAACAGCAGCTCCTACTAGCAACGAAATAATTCCAACTACTATCGGCAATCAAATAATCATTCTTAACCTCCAATCATTTTCATTATTATACTATTTTTTTAGCCGAATTAACTTAACAACTCATCTTAAAAGTAAAGGTATAATTAAAATAACCATTAAGTAAATAAAAAAAAATACGGCGATACATTTTATTGCGTTCTTTTTTTACTACTTCAATGTTAGAAGCAGCAATGACACTAGCATCAAAATAAGTATCAATTTCTAAAACACGTCTTTTACGTTGAATTGCAAAAACAACATGAATAAAGCCCACCAAAAAAAGACCAACCAAAAAAAATCACTGTAATAAATCAGGATTATAAAAGATAGAATGAATTCAAACTTTAAATTCAAAAATTCATCAATCAACATTGCGTAAACTTCAGAAAAGAAGTGTAAATAATCCTCCATGAAATAAAAGTAAAAAAGTAAATCAATTATGTGAGACTTGTTTAATATGTAAAGATTTATACATTTTTACTATAAAAGGAGGATTATAACTCATACTTATTTTTAAATCATCCCGATATTTAGTAACTGCTCTTCGAAATGATTTTTTTTCAATAATTGTCATACAAAATTTATAACCTGACAATAAAATCAAAACTCCTGGAAGAACAAAACCAACTCAAGGCACCTTAAAGATTGTAAGAAATAAACCAACTAAAGTAAAACCACAAAGTAAAATTAGACTCGAAAAGAAAATAATCATATTCTGTCTTATTTTTTCCCATCTGATTACTTTAAAAATACCATTTGGAATAACACCACGTGGGTCTACAATTTTCTTTTCTTTCACAAATGCTTTTTTTACTGGAGCAGAAAACTTAATTATGCCAGTATTGAATTTAGGTTGAATGGACATTTAAAACTCCTTTTCAAAAATTTAACATAAACAAATTATAGAAAATTAATAGCACATTTAACTCTATTTTAAAAATTTATTAAAAAACATTAAATATGAAATCATTATGAGAAACCTAAAATTTTAAGCAACTTGAAAAGATACTAGTCAAAAAAATATTATACATTCTATGGATAAGTGCATCTATTTTTAGACATGGTCTTTTATTATATTTTACATAGTACTTGAGATTAGTAATTACTAACACAATTATTAACTAAGAAGAAATTATTTTTTAATATAATACTATATTATTTGATATCATTAAGTAAAGAAATGAGATGTATTTCATGAGTAAAAAATACTATATAGGATTTTCAACATTTGTCCTAACACTTTTGCCACTTAATGTTGTGATATCATGTGGTTCTAGTTCTAGTGAAGATAAGGATAAAGATCAATTTAATGGTTGAATTGCAAAAGTACTGCAAGTGAAGCCAAATAGAATAGCTGATGGTTCAATAGATGAAGCAACTTTGAAGAAAATTCTTGGAATAACTTTACCAGGCAGAACCTCTGGTGTTAGAAGAGAATACAAAATCACTACAAATGATGAAGGTGTTGCTACAGTAATAATCACTTTTATAGCATCAAATGGTGCTAAAAGAACTACAAAATTTCAAATTATTAGATTTAAAAGTTTAGAGGAAACAGCTAATGCTAAAGTTGCAATTGATAAAACTCTCTTTGCTACTTTTAATAATCAAAGAGTTATTGATAAACCCAACCAAATAGCTGATGGTCTAATAAGTAAAGTAGTTTTAAATAATATGCCTGGAATAACTTTGCCAGTTGAAACTTCTGGAGTGACAAGAGAATATAAAATCACTACAAATGATCTCGGTGTTGCTACAGTGACAGTCACTTTTTCAACTCCAGGTGGCGCCAAAATAAGTACAACTTTTAAAATTGCTGGGTTTAAAACTTTGCAAGAGTCTAATGATGAAATTGCAAGCGATAGAGCTCTATTTGTTACTTTTAATAATCAAAGAGTTACTGGTAAACCAAACCAAATAGCTGATGGTTCAATAAATAAAGTAGTTTTAAATAATCTGCCTGGAATAACTTTGCCAGTTGAAACTTCTGGAGTTACAAGAGAATATAAAATCACTACAAATGATCTCGGTGTTGCTACAGTGACAGTCACTTTTTCAATGTCAGGTGGTGCCAATGCAAGTACAACCTTTAAAATTACTGGATTTAAAACTTTGCAAGAGTCTAATGCTAAAATTACAATTGATAAAACTCTCTTTGCTACTTTTAATAATCAAAGAGTTGCTGGTAAACCAAACCAAATAGCTGATGGTCTAATAAGTAAAGTAGTTTTAAATAATCTGCCTGGAATAACTTTGCCAGTTGAAACTTCTGGAGTGACAAGAGAATATAAAATCACTACAAATGATCTCGGTGTTGCTACAGTGACAGTCACTTTTTCAACTCCAGGTGGTGCCAACATAAGTACAACTTTTAAAATTACTGGGTTTAAAACTTTGCAAGAGTCTAATGATGAAATTGCAAGCGATAGAGCTCTATTTGTTACTTTTAATAATCAAAGAGTTACTGGTAAACCAAACCAAATAGCTGATGGTTCAATAAATAAAGTAGTTTTAAATAATCTGCCTGGAATAACTTTGCCAGTTGAAACTTCTGGAGTTAAAAGAGAATATAGAATTACTACAAATGATCTCGGTGTTGCTACAGTGACAGTTACTTTTTCAACGCCAGGTGGCGCCAACATAAGTACGACTTTTAAAATTACTGGGTTTAAAACTTTAAAAGAACGAGTCGACACTAAAATTTTAATTGATAAGAATTTATTTTCTACATTAAAGCAGCAAATAGTTAATGGTCAACCTGACCCAATAGCTAATGGTTCAATAAATAAAGTAGTTTTAAATAATCTGCCTGGAATAACTTTGCCAGCTGAAACTTCTGGAGTTAAAAGAGAATATAGAATTACTACAAATGATCTCGGTATTGCTACAGTGACAGTCACTTTCTCAATGTCAGGTGGTACCAACGCAAGTACAACCTTTAAAATTACTGGATTTAAAACTTTGCAAGAGTCTAATGCTAAAATTGCAATTGATAAAACTCTCTTTGCTACTTTTAGTAATCAAAGAGTTACTGGTAAACCAAACCAAATAGCTGATGGTTCAATAAATAAAGTAGATTTAAATAGTTTGCCTGGAATAACTTTGCCAGCTGAAACTTCTGGAGTTAAAAGAGAATATAGAATTACTACAAATGATCTCGGTGTTGCTATAGTAACAGTTACTTTTTCAAAACCAGGTGGTACCAACACAAGTACAACCTTTAAAATTACTGGGTTTAAAACTTTGCAAGAGTCTAATGATGAAATTGCAAGCGATAGAGCTCTATTTGTTACTTTTAATAATCAAAGAGTTATTGGTAAACCAAACCAAATAGCTGATGGTATAACAAGTAAAGTAGTTTTAAATAGTTTGCCTGGAATAACTTTGCCAGCTGAAATTCTGGAGTTAAAAGAGAATATAGAATTACTACAAATGATCTCGGTGTTGCTATATAACAGTTACTTTTTCAAAGCTAGGTGGTACCAACGCAAGTACAACCTTTAAAATTACTGGGTTTAAAACTTTAAAAGAACAATTTGACACTAAAATTTTAATTGATAAGAATTTATTTTCTACCTTGAAACGGCAAATAGTTAAAAGTCAGCCTGATCAAATAGCTGATGGTTCAATAAATAAAGTAGTTTTAGATAATCTGCCTGGAATAACTTTGCCAGCTGAAACTTCTGGAGTTAAAAGAAAATACACAATTGCTACAAGCTTTCAAGGTGTGGCTACAGTGACAGTAATTTTTCCTACACTAGATGGCACTAAACAAACTACAACCTTTCAAATCACTGGATTTAAAAATAACAAAAAACTCAAAATTTTCAAGTTAAACTTGACCAATTGAAATTTAGATCTTTTAATCCAGTAATAAGTAATAAGCCAAACCGAATAGCTGACGGCACAATAGATGAAGCCACTTTAAATGCTTTTAGATAGTCAGTGAAATTTACCTAAAAAATCGCCTTCAGTTAGTAGAATGTACAAAATCGTAACAAGCGATGAAGGAATTGCAACTATAACTGTGAATTTTAATGCTGAAGATTCAGAGACAAAAACAACAACTTTCATAATTACTGGCTTTAAAAATAAAGAAGATATTGAAAAAGAAACATTAAAAGAGAGTTAAACTTATCAAATGGAGTACTATCTTTAATTAGAGATGATGATTCTCTCAAAGATAAAACTTCCACTGAAGCAATGGATTATGATTCATATTATACTTTTTCATCTAAAAAATTCAATGTAAGAATTGACCCGCCAAGCATTCAAACAATTTCGCAGAACATTAATGCAGAATTTATTTCTGCAACTCCTGGTATTAACAAAATAACATATGCATATAGATTAAGAGTGGGTGAAGTCAAATCTATTATCAAAAAAATTGATTTGAAATGGTTTTAAGCCTCTAAAAGAGTTGAATAAAGCAAATATTAAGGCAAAAATAAAAGAATGAAGGAGGTTCTTGACATCGTACTATAGGTCGGGAATTCTACTTAAAAGATGAAGAATTCCCTAGTCTATGACCAAAAAAATTAAAGAATTTAATTGAGAAACTTAATTGGTTTGAAACCCAAAAAACACACTCTTTAAAGGAAATTTAGCAGAAAAAATATCAATGGTGCGTGAGGTTTAGAAGGAATTGAATGTTTCCAAAGTAAAAATTTGACCTAGAAATTTGCAAAGTATAGATTGAAAAGGAATTAAATTAGGACCAAAGATGAAGCTAATCCTTTTGTTGGCGACCTAAGTTCCTTTGAAATCCATATTTCTAAACTTGATGGCGTGGATGTTTCTAGAGTTTCTAGATGACCAAAAATATTAACTTCTGTAAACTGAAAAAATGTAAGGGGTCTAAGTGTAAGTACTCCTTTCAAAGGAGATTTCAGTGATTATCAAATTACTGTTCAATTCTAGATGGAGTGGATATTTCTAGGGTTACTAAATGACCTTCTGGTTATGTAGGATTAGTAGAATGAAAAAATGTAATTTATACTTCTGGTCAAGAATTTTTAGGTTTAACACAAGAAGAAAAAAAACTTAATAAGAAAAATGGTAGAGAAAGTAATTTCCAAATAGAATTCAGTAAATTTAAAAATGCTGATTCTATGAAACAAAAGATAGCCATTGATACAATACTTCAAACAAAAATAAAAATGATGTTTTAAATAATAATGACTTACTAGCTATTGGATATATTGCTCCAAGTCTTAGTCCTGGCTTTTCTGCTACATACACCCTTGAAGAAATTTGAACTAATTCCCGTTCCTAAAGTTAAAAATAAAAGTAAACTCTTGCAAAGGGAACTCAAAGTGGCATTAAAATTATCACAATTAGCACTAATTTTAAAACCCAGAAGAGATTGCTGCTAACACTAAAATTACAACTGATAAAAATAAATTTGCTCCTTTCTCTTCAATAGCATTGAATAATAAAGCTAACCGCATAGTTGATGGAATAGTTTCAGAAACAACTTTCAATACTTTTTCTGAAATAACTTTACCAGACACAATACCTGGAGTAACAAGAAAATATAAAATCTCTACAAATAGTTTAGGTGTTGCTACAGTGACAGTAACTTTTTCAGCGCCAAGTGGCATAAACCAAAATGCAACCTTTCAAATTACCGGATTTAAAACCTGAGTGGAGCATGTTAAAACTAAGATTAAAACTAAAAAAGAAGAAGAAGAAATTAAAATTTTGGAAATTGAACTTGAAAAATTCCATTTCCAGAATTTTAACAAGGTGATTAATAATACACCTAACCCAATACCTAATGGAGTAGTTACTAGTGAAACATTAAATGCTTTTCCAGAAATAACATTACCACCAAAATCACCTTGAGTTAATAGAGTGTACAAAATTGTAACAAATGATGAAGGAATTGCAACTGTAACTGTGAATTTTGAAGTAGAAAATTTAGAGACACAAAAAACAACTTTCACAATTTCTGGGTTTAAAGACAAAGAACAAATTAAAAAAGTATTTATTCAAAATGAGTTAAATTCTGCAGTTGACATAATATCTTTAATCAAAGATGATGATTCTCTCTAAGATGAAACTTCCACTGAAGCAATGGATTATGATCCATATCATACTTTTTCATCTAAAAAATTTAATGTAAGAATTGACCCGCCAAGCATTCCAACAATTTCGCAGAACATTAATGTAGAATTTATTTCTGCAACTCCTGGTATTAACAAAATAACATATGCATATAGATTAAGAGCGGGTGAAGTCAAATCTATTATCAAAAAAATTGATTTGAATGGTTTTAAGCCTCTAAAAGAGTTGAATAAAGCAAATATTAAGGCAAAAATAAAAGAATGAGGAGGTTCTTGACATCGTACTATAGGTCGGGAATTCTACTTAAAAGATGAAGAAATTCCCACTAGTCTATGACCAAAAAAATTAAAGAATATTAATTGAAGAAACTTAATTGGTTTGAACCCAAAAAACACACTCTTTAAAGGAAATTTAGCAGAAAAAAACATCGATGGTGCGCGAGGTTTAGAAGGAATTGATGTTTCAAAAGTAAAAATTTGACCTAGAAATTTGCAAAGTATAGATTGAAAAGGAATTAAATTAGGACCAAATGATGAAGCTAATCCTTTTGTTGGCGACCTAAGTTCCTTTGAAATCCATATTTCTAAACTTGATGGCGTGGATGTTTCTAGAGTTTCTAGATGACCAAAAATATTAACTTCTGTAAACTGAAAAAATGTAAGGGGTCTAAGTGTAAGTACTCCTTTCAAAGGAGATTTCAGTGATTATCAAATTACTGGTTCAATTCTAGATGGAGTGGATATTTCTAGGGTTACTAAATGACCTTCTGGTTATGTAGGATTAGTAAATGAAAAAATGTAATTATACTTCTGGTCAAGAATTTTTAGGTTTAACACAAGAAGAAAAAAACTTAATAAGAAAAAATGGTATAGATAGAGAAAGTAATTTCCAAATAGAATTCAGTAAATTTAAAAATGATGTTAAGTCTACAAAAACAATAGCACAAATAATGGATGTGTTTAAAAACAAAATAGATATAGATGCTAAGGACTTAAAAGATATAGATTACATAGCACCAAGTAGAATAGCCAAATCTTTTGTCGCTAAATACTTGTTAAAAGAAACTCTAACAGAATCTTCTTCTGAAGTTCAAATAGAAATTGTCCTTGAAAAAGGTGTCGAAAGAAGAACTAAAATTATTATAATCCAACCTTCTGAAGTGAATTTTAGAGATGAAGAAAATAAATTTATAAACCAGTATGTCTGAAAAACTAAAGCAAAATTCCAAGAATCTTTACGAAACAAACAGAAAAATAATCAACTTTTTGCAAATGATTTAGCAAAAATTGGATACATTGAACCAAGCAATATAGATAAAACATTTACTTACACATACACATTAGATGAAATTTGAAATGCTATAACTTCTAAAGGAGTTAAAATCCGAGTTACACTCAAAAAAGGTGATGATCAATCTTTGGGTAAAATTATAACAATTAAATCAGCGATAGTAATGTTTGCTGAAGAACTTGCAAAAATCCCATGAGTTTTAAAAAGCACCAAAGAAAAAAATCAAAGAAGAGATAATTTTGGTACTATAATGACTAACTTAAATCAGGGTAATTTTATTAAACTTTCTAATGCTGAGTTAGGCATTGATATTCCTTTTTCTAGTGGTATATATGCCACTTATAAATTCAAAGAAATAATACCTCATAGTGATTTGGGCATTCCCGAAAAATATGATTTAAGTATCCAATTAATAAAAAATGTACTAAGAGATGGAAAAGAAGAACAAATAAAATCTCAAATTAAAAGTGTTACATTTTTTCCACTTTATAAATACTTTTTAAATAGAGTTCTAACCCAGAAATCCTTTAAATATTCGAGAACAGAACCTCAAATATGAGAATATCAGACTACAAAAACAAAATCTGAAATAATAGAATATTTCAACAATGTTATCAGTAAAAATTACATTGAAATAGACTTGTCTAGTTTAAAGACAAAATTATTAGAAAATCTTGTACTTCCTATTCTGCCAGCAGGAAAATCATGGCGTGCAACATTGTGGCATATAGGTAATCTTAAAAGCCCAGAAGAATTTAAAGACCTTAAAAATTCAAGAGAATTTCAAAAATTTAGCACTTACAATGATTACAAGGTCAAATACGAAGCTAAATACAAAGCATCTTTTTGAATAAGTTTTTATATACCTTCTACTGGAGACACATTTCTTCAATCTTCACAAATATTCTTAAAACCTAAACCTTAAAATAGTTTATTTTGCTTTTAAGAGCAGCACGACTTAAAAAAACCTTCTTTCTAGATTAGTCAAATAAAATTGCTTTGTATCTAAGTTCACATTATAATCAAAAGTCTTGAAGATCTTGTTCTTATGGTTCTCATTAGCCAAAGTTTGTAGTTAATTACTGGTGAGGATTTAAAAATTCATGCTACTAGTAATCGTTATTATAAGTAAAAACATATTAAAGTAAAAGTTAATCAATATCGATAATGTATGTAAGTAAACCTGTTTTAGATTTGCTTTTTTATCATACTTTAGCAAGTATTTTAGAGTAGTAATTAGATCATTATTGAATTCTGGGTTCTTTTCTAGGTTTGTGTTTATTTGGTTTTTTAGTTGGATCTTTAAATAAATTTATGCATTTTTAATTTTGCCTTGAAATGTTTTATTCTTTATTTTAAATCTTATAATTTCAGGAACTTTATTGGGCAAAATTATTATTTCTTTTAGATCTTAACATTTGAATTAACTATTTAATTTAATTTGGTTCTATCCGATGAAGAAGGCGTGCCAAATCATTATAAAAATGTGCTATTTTTCACTTTTAAACAGGCTCAATTTCACATAAATGTATAAGAAAATTGCAATAAATTTCAAAAAAGAAAAAGAATATAATGATCTTGAATGACCAAGAAAGGAATTATTTTATATGAAAAAATCCATATTAAAATTTGGAACAGTTGTTGCAACTATAACATCAATGATTTCAATGATAGCATGTAATACTAATATAGACAATGAAAATAAAAAACTCAGCCAGCTAAGCAAGATAAAATTAATAGCATAGTTGAAGGCGACTTAACTGGGTTAGTCCTGATAGTACTAAGTTACCATCTGAAATTACAAATTATGGCACTACATTACCAAACGCAAACTATTAAAGGTGTTTCTGGATTATTAGTCACATTTACTCGTGTTTCTCATGATGATGCAGCTGGGTCAATTACTATTAAAGCAACTATTAAAAAAACTGGCTATACTAACAAAGAGATAACAAAAGTAATTATTGGATTTAGAACCACTAGACGACTTCTAGAAATAATTTAAAACACAATTTCTACTGAAGATTTTGATTTTGTTGGTATTAATCCTGATGATACAAAATTACCATCTTAAAATTACATTTCCTACTTCATTCACAAGATCAAACTATTGATGGTATTAATGGAATAGAAGTCGGAATTTTCAGTTGGTTGAGCAGACAATGCAAATGGTCGTCTTCTTCTTGCAATAACTATTAAAAAAGCTACCTTACTAGATAGAAGAATGCTATGAAGCAATTACCGGATTAAAAAATGATAAACAACTTAATACAAAAATTAATAAATAAAAAGCTATATATAGAAATGTAAATTATTTTAAACTGAACCCCAAAAAGTGGACTGAAAATTTTGTCTTAAAACTCATTTGGCGGAAGTGTAATTTATTTTGTGTAAACTCAAATTCTCTTTATTAATTTGATTTACCAAAAATGACAAATTTATTATATATAAAAAAAGAGTACAACAAAAATAACTTTTAAAGTTTATGTAATACTCTTTGTCTTTTGTTATATTTATAAATTAAATTACACTTCTATATCAAATATAATGGATAACTGGTTTAAAATTATGCCTCAATTGTGAATTGGCTTACTTCATTTTTTAGTAGTTTGAGGCAATTGATAAATAGAGTGACTTGTTCAAAGATTTTTCATTTGAAAAACTAGATTTATTTTTGGTATATTTTCTAATATTTCTATTTAAAATTTCAATGGGGTTTGTTGTATAAATAAGCGTTCTAATTTCACTAGGATAGTTAAAATATGTTGTTAATTCCTCAATATTTTTTCTCCATTGATTTTGTGGCATAAGCATATTTATTATTTCACTTACTCTCAAAATAATCTAACCCTTGAAGTGCTTGATCAAGATTTGAAGCTTTATATATTTTTTTCATATCATTGCAAAAATCTTTAAGATCTTTATAATTCACATGCTTGGTGCTATTTTGAATTTGTTAAAAAACCCATTTTTAAATATCGCTTTTTGGAAATACAGCTTTTATAGCCTTAGAAATTCCTGGTAAATTATCAGAAGCCACAATTAAAATTCTTTCAATTCCCCTATCCTTAAGATCATTTAATACTGTTAACAAGTATTTTGAAGTTTCAGATTCCTCCAATTGTAAAAACCTAAAACTTGTTTCATTCCGTTCATTGTAATGCCCATTGCAATGTATACTGAAACCTCTTTTGAATAACCATCTTCTCTAGTCTTAAATCTCATACCATCAATGAAAACAGTTGCATATGTTTTTCTCTAATCTTCTAGTTTTTAAATTCCTCGATGTCAGGCATTACTTTGTCTGTTATTTTACTGATTGTTGTTGGATCTAATCCAAAGCCATATATTTCATGAATAGTATCTGAAATGTCTCTTGTACTAAGACCCTTGGCATACATAAAAATCACTTTACTTTCAATTTGGTTAATTGAAGTTTGATTCTTTTTAATTAGTTGTGGTTCAAAACTACCATCCCTATCTCTGGGAATACTTATTCTAGAATCTCCAAGAGATGATTTAACAGTTTTGTTAGAATAACCATTTCTATAATTTTTATTATCACTCAGATGATTTTTTTGTAACCTAAGTGCATATCTAATTCAGCTTTTAAGGCTGATTCAATTGGTTTAGCTATAGATTTTATGACATCACTCATCATTTCCTCTGCATTTTTCATGGGAATATTGTGCTTTTTCATTAAATCATATAACTCATCACCAAAAATCTTTTTCTTTTTTCATAATAAACATCCTTCTATAATTATTTCATATTTTGAGATAGTCATTAAGGATGTTTACACAAAATTATTTACAATACCATTTGGTGTCATATATTTAAGGCGTGCTTGAATTCTATATTTATTATAATAGGTTATAAATTTTGTTATTTCATAATTAACTTTTTCAAAAGTTCTTTCTTAAAAGGAATCTTATTTAGTCATCCCTATCAATACTCAATTGGCCTGTTATCCAAGCAATTACCTAGTCTTGACATTGAACCTATAAATTTTTTACTAGCCAATTCTTTATATTCTTTTGAAAAACAAATTGAACCATAATCTGAATTTATTATTACTCTTGTATTTTTAGGGATTTTGAAAGAAGTTATTTGTAAAAGTTTCACAATTAGGTTTTTATCATTTTCTCTAGAGTAACTAAAGTCAATTATTTGGTTATTATAAGAATCTAAAATAGGAGATAAATAAGATTTTGAGTAGTCTGCTTAGGAAAATGTATGTAGGCATCTTTAAAATACTTATTTGCCATAATAAAATTACCTCCCTGTGAGTCCACTTTTGGGGGTTAAGTTTATCTTCAAATTTTGAATTTAGGTACTCATTTTTAAAAATTTTACGTCTTGAAAAACCTTTATTTAGCAAAATGGTTACTATTCTATCCTTTACTTCCAATTGACTAAGTAGTTCCATTAGTTTGCACACTTTCAAATAGATCTAGAAGCTAATTGTGAAATAGATAGTTTTTCATTTCTATGTAGATTCACTAGTCATCAAATCAATAATTTTTGTTATTTTTATAAGATTTGTATAAAATAATTTAGAATTAAAATAATCTGTTAAAATTCAAGGAGCAAAAAATATGAAAATTCAAAATGACAAATGCAAAAAATCAATAAGTCTTATTGACAAGGTATTTGAAAAAGGAAATTAAAAAACATTAAACTTACAAAAAATTTTAGGTCCACTTTTAATAAATCCGCAAACAGGTTTAAATGATGATTTATCAGGAACCGAAAAACCTATTTCATTTAAATACCAAAATCGTTGGATTGAAATTGGTTCAATCTACAGCTAAATGAAAGAGACAAGCACTTTATGATTACAATTCTAAGCCATATTCAGGAATCTATGTAGAAATGAATGCTATACGCCAAGATGAAGCTAAATTAACAAAGTACCATTCACTCCATGTTGACCAGTACGATTGGGAAATGGTAATTCGAAAAGAAGATCGTCATTTAGATTTTTTAAAGTTGACTGTGAAAAAATTATGAAGAGTTTTACAAAAAATTAAAACTGCTACTGCTAAAGTAATACCATTGCAAGATAAAATCGCTCAAAAAGTAACTTTTATTTCTAGTCAGGAATTGTTGAATTTATTTCCTAATAAAAAACCTGAAGAAAGAGAAAAAATTTTTGCCCAAAGCAAAAAGGTTATTTTTGTATATAAAATAGGTGATTACTTGTCCAACAGTGAAAAACATGCCGAAAGAGCACCTGATTATGATGATTGAAAACTTAATGGAGATTTAATAGTTTGAGATACCCAAAATAATGATGCAATGGAACTATCATCTATGGGAATTAGAGTTGATAAAAAAGTCTTTTAGAACAACTACAAAAAAAGAATGCTATTCACAAAAAAATAATACCTTTCACCAACAAATCATTACAAACCAATTGCCCTTGACAATAGGAGGTGGCATTGGTAAATCTCGAATTAATATGTTTATTTTAGAACAAGATCATATTAAAAATGTGCAACCCTCATATGAAGCTTTTCTTTAAAATTTTAAAAAATCATTAAGATAAAATTACTTTTGATTCGCATCGGATTTTAAAACTTTTATAAATGCATCGTTAGGTACATTTACACGACCAAACTCTCTAGCTCTCTTTTTTCCAGCTTTTTGTTTTTTTAGAAGTTTGTCTCGGCGTGTGCGATCACCACCATAAAGTTTAGCTGTAACATCTTTACGATAGGATTTAATGTTTTCACGCGCAATTATTTTACCTCCAATTGCAGCTTGAATGGGGATTTCAAAATTATGGCGAGGAATAACTTTTTTTAATTTTTCAACAATTTCACGACTCTTCTTATAGCATAATTCCTATACACAATGAAACTAAAAGCATCAATTTGTTGAGAGTTTAAAAGAATATCCACTTTTACAAGATCAGTTTGCTTATATTCAAAAAATTCATAGTCAAATGAAGCATAGCCTTTTGTTAAGGATTTAAGTCTATGAAAAAAATCAAAAATTATTTCTACCAAGGGAAGCTCATATTGAAGTTGTCTCCTAGTATTATCAAGATATTCCAAATTAATGTATTTTCCCCTTTTCTCTTGACAAAAATCCATTACTGCTCCTAAAAATTGGTTAGGAACAATAATAGTAGCCTTAATGTATGGTTCTTCAATTTTTTTAATTTGAGGTGGAGAGGGGAATAAAGCAGGATTTGATACATTGAGAACATCATTATTTCTTTTGTTACTTTAAATCTAACAGATGGAACTGTAGCTATTACTTGTGCATTAAACTCACGATCTAATCTTTCTTGGATAATTTCCATATGTAGCATCCCTAAAAAACCTACTCTAAAACCATGACCTAATGCTTCAGAAGTTTCTTGCTCGAAAATTAAAGAGGAGTCTGACAATGAAATTCTTTCTAAACTTTCACGTAATAATTCATAATCACGACCATCGATAGGATAAAATCCTGCAAAAACTACAGAATTTAGTTTTTTATATCCTGGTAAAGGAGAAATAGCTGGATTATCCACTAGCGTAATAGTATCTCCGATAGCTACTTTTTTTGCATCTCTAATAGAAGCGGCTATTCATCCTACTTCACCCTCGACAAGTTTGGTTTTTTTGATTTCTTGAGGAGTTTTAACTCCTAACTCTGTAATTTCAAATTCATTTTTAGTGGTCATAAATTTAAACTTATTTCCCACCTGTAATGAACCATTGAAAATTCTAACTAACATTATAACTCCTCGATAAGAATCATAATAACAATCAAAAACTAGTGCTTTGACAGCACTTTATTATCATCCGGACTATTTTTAGGAGGTGGAACATATTTAATCAAAGCTTCTAAGATTGCTGAAACATTTTGCCTGTTTTAGCTGAAATTTCAATTGCATGTTCTGTACTAATTCAATTTGCTCAGCAATTTCTTTTTTTATTTGAACAGGGTTAGCAGAAGCTAAGTCAATCTTATTAATAACAGGGATGATTGTTAAATTATTTGCAAGAGCCAAATAAACATTTGCAAGTGTTTGAGCTTCAATGCCTTGTGTAGCATCTACCAACAACAAAACACCTTCACAAGCTTTTAAAGATCTTGAAAACTTCATAGGTAAAATCAACATGTCCTGGTGTATCTATTAAGTGCAAAGCATAACCCTTATACTCAATTTGGGCTGCATTTAACTTAATTGTTATCCCTCTTTCTCGCTCCAAATCCATATTATCCATATGTTGATTTTTAAGATCTCTCTTATGTATTGTTTGTGTTATTTCTAACAATCTATCTGCTAATGTAGATTTACCATGATCAATGTGAGCAACAATTGCAAAATTACGAATTTTACTTTTATTCATTTTGTTTAATTATCTAAAAAATTTCATTTACATTAAATATCAAGCTAAAACAAAGATAATGGAAATTAAAAATAAAAAGGATAATACAATTAAAAATGATAAAAAAGAATTTCTATTCTTTTTGATAATTTCTTTTGGACTCTTTTCTAAAGAAGTAGTCTTAGTTGAAATTGTTTTTGTCTTTTCTACATTATTTTTATTCTTTTGTATTTATCTTTAGCTCTTTTTTCCTTGCTTTTAATGCTAATTTTGCTTGTTTTTTCAACTTTTTAGCTTTAAGTCTTCTTTCTCTTCTAGAAAGTTTTTTGACCTTTTGAGTAGGATAGATAGATTTTGTTGATTTAGATTTAATATTTTGGGTTTGAGAAAGATTTTTTTGAATAGGTGCTACTATTGGTGCATAAGTAGTTTGTGGTTGCAAAATTTGTGGTTTTTCTCGAAATTAGCTACTGATGTATTTTGAGTTCTGGAAGACTTGCTCGTCTTGCTGCATTTCTTTTTGAAGAAGCTGAGAATTTATTTCGTTTGTTAAGAAGTTTTATTGTTTCCATTCTACTTGTTTTTTTTATCAACTGAAGAATATGTTATCCATGATTCTTTAGCTCCATTAGAAATAGCTACTAACCTTTCATGAAATTGAATTTGATCTATAACTTGAAATGTTTTAGTAAATTTATCATATTCAACACCTAATCACATTCTTGAAAAATTGGACTGAAAAAATTTTTCTCAAATACCATATTTCATATTTAAAGCATAATCTTCATAATTTATATTAGCTATCTTGCAATTATTGGCAATGAATAATGCTAACTCATTACCTTGATTTATTTTTCTTTCAATAGTAGGCAATCCATCTTTTTAAATTTAAGTCTTTTTTACTTGCGAACATTCTTTTCACCTTTTTTTCCTTAATGATTTTTTTAACTTTTAGTTCAACATTCCCAGCGGCTTTTCTTTTCATTCTTTTTTTGGTGGCTCTTTTCTTGACTTTCTTTTTAGGAATTTTAGAAATAATTTTTTTATCCTTTTTTGAAACTACTTTTCTTACCTTTGGTTTAGTAATGGGTATCAATTGGGATTTGTTATTTTGTTTATCATGTTTTTGAGTTTGTAAAGTAGAAACAGAGATATCGCTTTTTCTAATTAAGTCATCAATAATCTTATTATTATCAAAGTGAGAACTAGAATTTTTTGATTTTTGCCGATCAATAATTATAGCGTCAGTAGTCCTCATTGAACCAGCGATTGTAATTGCCTCCTCAGATGTTTCAACTATTTTTGAAGCCTTACCATCTTTAGTTGTGGAAATAACTCATTTGTTATCTTTATTTTGTGTATATATTTTATTGACATAACTATATTTTACTAAAAAAAATAAAAAATGTTTTAATAATGAAAAATCTTTTGTTTAATTTTTTAAAATTATTATTGGTTTACCTTCTCATTGGTAGATTGTAGCTCATAAAAAACCATCCTGAAATTTTAACTTTGGAGCCATATTAACAGGTTTGATTGAATAGTCAAAATTTTTAATCTTTTACTGTTTAGAAAAAGAAAGCTCCTGGTCATGGATTATAACCTCTAATTTTTCTAACAGCTTGATAAATTGATAAATTGGTTTTAATTCAGCATCTTTTTTTTGAATTTTAGGAGCATAAGAAAAATTTAGTCCTTGCTTTTTGAATAAAAGTTATTTTTTTGCATTTTATTTAATCAATCTACGATATTGGTTTTGGCTAAATTAGCAACAATTTTAAAAGCTTCACCTGTTTGTTGTTTGTTGATTAATTTTTTGACCTTCTTGAAAAAAGATATTTCCTGCATCCATTTCTTTTTCCATTTCAATTAAACTTATGCCAATTTCTGAATCACCTTCTAAAATAGCATGATGGATGGGAGCGGCTCCTCGGTATTTAGGTAAAAAGTGAACCATGAATATTCACAGACTTATATTTGGCTAAATTTAAAATCGACAAAGGTACATATTGACCAAAGGAGAAAGTAAGAAAAAAATCAAACTCTATCTTTTTCAATTCTGGATAAAGTGTATTGATTTTTCAAGGTGCATATAGAGGAATCTTATTTTCTTGAGCAAGTTGGGCAACAGATGTAGTTTGAATTTTAAGACCTCTTCCTTTAGGTTTATTTGGTTGTGTTATGATACCCACACATTAAAATATTCAATAATTTTTTTAAAAGTAGATAAAACAATCGGTGAAGAACCCGCTAAAAGTATTTTCATATTTTTTACACTCTTTAGTTTGTGATAAAGTTTCATAAACTGTTTTTTCTTAATTTTAAAAAAGTTATAGAACTTTGCACTAGTTTTATCTCATGTGATTTAAGTTTAGATGGTAAAGTTGATGCAAGTTCATCAAGTGTATGAAATAAATTCACATGCTTTGTGATCAAAACATGATTCGGATATTAATTACACTTATATAATTTACTTTATTAGACAATACAACAATAGAAATGGTAGGAATTTTCATATTTATCATTCTCATAAAGGTGATTTATTTGTTTTCATTTTGTAAAATAGGACTAATAATTGAATATTTTTGGTTTGAAATATTGGTTGTTCATCTATTTTTTGGGCATCACCTTCAAATATCGCCAGCAATAGATTTTATTTTTATTACAACAAGACACTGTTTAATTATTAAGATTGCATCAGTTTTAAAAATTCTTTTTTATTATATTTAAAGTAGGAGGTTGGAATAAATCTACTTTTTTTATTTTTAGCCCAAATTTTATATCACTATTTACTTGTTCTTCAAATGTTTCCTTAAATCTCTTTACTGAAGATTTAAATTCTCCTTGCGTCAACCATTTAAAAAATAAAAACAAGAATAAAAGTCAAAGTACAAATGGAGCCTAAAATAATTCCTAAAACATATCAATTCATACCCAAATTTATATATTATCAATTTCAAAAACATAAGAAGTTTTTATTTTAAAGAAAATTTTTAGGCTTTAACTCAAAGATAAAATTTTTTGTGTATAATTTTTTAGTTTTTAAAGGAGAATATAATGGCAAACATAAAATCAAAGAAAAAAAAACATAAGAACAAATTGAAAGAAACACCAAAAAAAATAGAAAGGTTAAATCAATAGTAAAAACAGCAATCAAAAAATCAAAATAGCGATTGTTGAAAAAACACCCGAAATTAAAGAATTAGTTTCAAAAGCACAAAAACAAATTAATGTTGCAGTTTTCAAAAGGCATTCTTCATAAAAATAATGGAGCAAGAAAACAATCCAAATTAAGTGCTTTTTTAACAGAAAAACCAATAATTTTCTAGTTTTTTTATTTGTACCTCATTTCAGTTAACATTAAACTCTCAATATTTTTTAAAATATATTAATTTAGATTTACTTTATTAAAAATAAAAAATTATTAACCAACCATAGTTGGTGTATAATTGATAAATGAATAAACCAACCATAGTTCCCTTTGTAAAATGAATTGGCGGAAAAAGACAAATCCTCAAGGAATAACTACTCGTTACCATCTACTTATGCAACTTATCATGAACCTTTCTTGGGGGGAGGAGCGCTTTTTTTAAATATTTTGCCCTCTAATGCTTTTGTTTCTGATTTAAATACAGAGTTAATTAACACATATAAAATAATAAAAAATAAACATAAAATTTTAAGAGATATTTATTGCTTATGGAGTATGGAACATTCACCTAGTTTTTTTCCAAAAAATTAGAAATATTGACCAAAATGATTCATCAAATTTAAGAGAACTTCACATCAAAGACTCCTAACGTGCTTAGAGCAGCACGCTTCATTTATCTTAATAAAAGTAGTTTTAACGGCATGTATAGAGTAAATAGCAAAGGACATTTTAATGTTCCCTGAGGTAAAAAAACCACAGTTAAAACTCATGATTTTGCTAACCTAGCAAAAATATCTTCTTATCTTAAAAATAAAATATTGAAATTTTTCAAGCTTCATTTGAAAAAAATTCTTACCAACGCAAAACAAAATGACTTTATTTATTTTGATCCACCCTATGATTATCCTTCAGAACTTAATGGCTTTGACTCTTTTCAAAAAGAAGGTTTTGGTATCAAGCAGCAAATTTTCTTAGCTCAAGTATGTAAAAAACTTAATGGTATGCAAGTTAAATGAATGGTTTCAAACCACAAAACAAAATTAATTACTGACCTATATCGTGGTTTTAATATGTCAACGATTTGAGCTCAAAGACTTATTGGAGGAAAGGGTGCCACTAGAAAAAAAGTGGAAGAAGTCATCATTAGAAATTATGAATAAACCTAAGAAAAATAATTTGGGTACAAGAGCAGGTGGTTCTAAAACAAATTTATACGGATTAAATTTTGAAAAGAAAATATATCTTAAAAACTTGCTAGAAAAAGTAGGATTTCTTTTAAAAATTATAGAAGGGTGATCCTCTCAAACCTTCATTGTACAAAAATTTATCAAAACCAAAAAGAAGTAGGTTTTTATGGTAGACAAGGCAAAATTTATAGTTGCCTTAAAAATGTGAGATCCAAAAAAGTTTTCTAATAAGTATTTAAAGCAGGTTTTTTTCTAAAAAAATTTATCCTGATGCATTTATTTTAAGTTTCAAACCCTTAAAACTTATCATTTTGAAAAGAAATGACAACAAGGATCTGGTTTCTGTTGATGAAAAAATTCAAACTGCTCCTTTAAACTACAGAATGTTTGAAAAGTTATTAAGAGGAACTCAAATTACTTGCATGTACCAATATATCTTATCTGAATGATTCAAAAGACCTGAGTATCGCAATGTTAAAGAATACTATGAAAATAATAAGAAAATAAAAATTTTTACTGAGTCTGAAAATTTATCCGATTTTTAATGTTGCTGATTATTTTAGTTAAACTGAAGGTAGTAAGTAAGAAATAACAATAGCAGTTATATTTGAAGCATTATTTCTTCATAATGGATAATTTTGAATTGCATTGTTAATACCTGTAAAAATTTTATGAATTGTGGGATGAGATACTTGCTTTTTATTGCTTCCAGGACGAGTACGCCCATTTTTAATGTAACTATAATATTTTGTATTAGGTCAGTTCATTGGTAAACAAAATCCTCAATACTAAGATTTAAAAGTTTCCTAATAGTTTCTAGCATTTCACCTTCATTAATAATACTTGTTACTACACTTAATCATGCTTCAATTATGGAACTATGGTTATTTACAACAACCAACCATAGTTGCCATAAGACAAAATTTAATTATTTTAAGTAGTAAATGTTAAAATTAAGGTTGTGATATACATCTTGAACATCATCATTTTTCTTCAAGAAGATCAATTAATTTTGTAATTTTTCTATTTTATCCTTTTGGAACTTCCACTTCTTGGATTGGTAAATATTTTTACTTCTGCTAGTTTAAAATTTTCAAAGCCTTAGAAACTAGAGAATCTCTTACTTTGGAAAAACTTTGAGGTTGAGTATAAATCAAAAAAAGTTCATCAGATACTTCAAAATCCTCTGCTCCTGATTCCAAGACTTGGTGTCATAACAACATTTCCTGCAAACCATTTGTTTCAATCGCCAAAATTCCCTTACGTTCAAAAATATGATCAATTGCTGAAGTTTTAACAAGTGAACCATGAGCTCTTGAAATAAGGTATTGTATTTCTGCTAAAAGACGTTTAGGATTATCAGTTAAGCAGTTGATCAAAAAAGAGACACCATCAACATTTGCAAGCATAAGATAATTCTTGATAGTTGTTTTTTTCACCTTTGTCTCCTGTAGCTTTTGCAATTGCGGCATCAATATTTTTTTTAGGCATAGATTTAAGCTTTTGCTATTTTTAGAACTGCTAACTTAAAATTGCATTAGTTCGGATCTGGAGACACCTGCTTGAGCTGCGACTGTAATAACTTTAGCTAGCTTCGCAAATTCCTTGGAATCTTTTTGCATCTTGTGCACCTTTACGATGTTTAATATTTGCCTCATTTTGAATGTCCTGCCCAATGTTTTCCTCCAATTAAAATAATGTAATAATTATAA
>JASGCC010000204.1:404655-496129 GCA_030067915.1 Hydractinia echinata
AAAAGAGAGAGATTATGGAAATAATTAATAATAATGATCTATAAGACCTTATAATGTTAAGCAAAATTATGCTGGACAGGGAACTCGCCTGTTTCAAATTAAAAAAAAAGGATTAGAGTATCTCAATTTTTAGGAATAACTTTTAATGAATTAAGAAAACCATGGAAGGAAAACGTGGCTACTAATTTTTTGATGCTTTTGATAATTGAATAAAAAATCAGGATCATGATATTCACATTATCGATTTTCATGCAGAGACAACAAGCGAAAAAAATGTTTTGCTTTATATTTGGATGGTAAAATTGATGCTATATTAGGAACACACACGCACGTGCAAACCAATGATGCTCGTATTTTGCCCTCTGGTACAGCCTTTATCAGTGATGTTGGAATGGTAGGACCAATAAATTCTGCTATTGGTGCATCCTTTGAATCTGTGTACAAAAAGATGCGCTTTAATGAGCATTCTAAATTTCAAGTTGCTAAAACCGAAATAGCTTTTAATGCTGTTTTACTAAAAATAAAAAAGAATTACCGAGAGATAGAAACAATTACCAAGATTCTTAGATAAAAAAATTAGGAAAACTATTCAAAATTTATTTTTTTGTGTTATGATGATATAGCATTAGTTTTTAAATAATAGTGCAAATTTTTTATGGTAATTCTTTGAAAAACTAAATATGAGACCATGTCGATCAATTCTTTTTGAGAGTTTTGATCCTGGCTCAGGATGAACGCTGGGTGTATGCCTAATACATTGCATGTCGAGCGGAGTACTTCGGTACTCAGCGGCAAATGGGTGAGTAACACGTACCTAATCTGCCCTTTAGTTTGGGATAACTACTGGAAACGGTAGCTAATACCAAATAATCTTATTTTCATATGAAGATGTAGTAAAAGAACCGTTTGGTTCGCTATTGGATGAGGGTGCGCCTTATTAGTTAGTTGGTAGTGTAATGGACTACCAAGACAATGATAAGTAGCGGGGCTGAGAAGCTGATCCGCCACACTGGGACTGAGATACGGCCCAGACTCCTACGGGAGGCAGCAGTAGGGAATATTTCACAATGAGCGAAAGCTTGATGAAGCAATACACCGTGCAGGATGAAGATTTTAGGATTGTAAACTGCTGTTGTAAGGGAAGAAAAGCATTAGTAGGAAATGACTAGTGTCTGACGGTAACCTTACCAGAAAGCACCGGCAAACTATGTGCCAGCAGCCGCGGTAATACATAGGGTGCAAGCGTTATCCGGAATTATTGGGCGTAAAGCGTTTGTAGGTGGTTAAGAAAGTCTGAAGTTAAAGACTAGGGCTCAACCCTAGCACGCTTTGGAAACTACTTGACTAGAGTAGTGTAGAGGTTAGTGGAACTCCATGTGAAGCGGTGGAATGCGTAGATATATGGAAGAACACCAATGGCGAAGGCAACTAACTGGGCACTTACTGACACTCAGAAACGAAAGCGTGGGGAGCAAACAGGATTAGATACCCTGGTAGTCCACGCTGTAAACGATGATCATTAGCTGGTGGAAGATTCACTGGCGCAGCTAACGCATTAAATGATCCGCCTGAGTAGTATGCTCGCAAGAGTGAAACTTAAAGGAATTGACGGGGACCCGCACAAGCGGTGGAGCATGTGGTTTAATTTGAAGATACGCGTAGAACCTTACCCTCTTTTGACATCTTCTGCAAAGACTTGGAGACAAGTTGGAGGTTAACAGAATGACAGATGGTGCATGGTTGTCGTCAGCTCGTGTCGTGAGATGTATGGTTAAGTCCCATAACGAGCGCAACCCTTATTCTTTGTTGCTAACATTTAGTTGAGGACTCTTAGAAGACTGCCCGGGCAACCGGGAGGAAGGTTGGGATGACGTCAAATCATCATGCCTCTTACAGGAGGGGCTACACACGTGCTACAATGGTTGATACAATGTGTTGCAAACCCGCGAGGGGGAGCTAACCACTAAAAATCAATCTCAGTTCGGATTAGAGTCTGCAACTCGACTCTATGAAGTCGGAATCGCTAGTAATCGTAGGTCAGCTACACTACGGTGAATACGTTCTCGGGTCTTGTACACACCGCCCGTCACACCATGGGAGATAGTAACACCCAAAGTCGCTTAGCTAACTTCGGAAGCAAGTGCCTAAGGTGGGATTGTTGACTGGGGTGAAGTCGTAACAAGGTATCCCTACGAGAACGTGGGGATGGATCACCTCCTTTCTACGGAGTACAAAAAAGGCAAGTTATCTTGCTTTCTTATTGTTTCGAAAAACTTAAATACCTATTTTTGGGTCTAAGATAAAAATAGGTGCGACATGGATTGTCTGAAACAAGCATAACTCATATTTAGTTTTGAGGGTTTTACCCTCTTAATTTGGTTGTTCTTTGAAAACTAAATATTAACAACACATATGTTTAAAAACAAAAACATGTTGATTTTTCAGCATGTGAAAGTAATTATGTTGTGACATTTTGTTATAACCCAAAATTATTTTCGTCTAAAACATATAATTTCAAAATAGATCTTAAATATTTATCTTTTACACTAAAATAGGAAATTAAATAGTTAAGGGCTATAAGTGGATGCCTTGGGATTGGAAGGCGATGAAGGACGTGATTACCTGCGATAAGCCTCGATGAGCTGGAAATGAGCTATGAATCGGGGATGTCCGAATGAGGAAACTCGGCTAGGTTAACCCCTAGTCACTTAGTGTTGAACACATAGACACAAAAGAGCGAACCTAGTGAATTGAAACATCTTAGTAACTAGAGGAAAAGAAAATAACTAATGATTCCGTTAGTAGCGGCGAGCGAAAACGGAAAAGCCTAAACCAACTTTTGTTGGGGTTGTAGGGCAATCTTTCGGAGTTACAAATCGTGTGTATAGCTGAATAAGTTGGAAAGCTTATCCATAGATGGTGATAGACCAGTAAGCAAAATACACATGACTCCTGATTGTACCCTGAGTAAGGCGGGGCACGTGAAACCCTGTTTGAAGCTACCAGGACCATCTGGTAAGGCTAAATACTAACCAATCACCGATAGCGAACTAGTACCGTGAGGGAAAGGTGAAAAGAACCCCGGGAGGGGAGTGAAATAGAATTTGAAACTTATAGCTTACAATTAGTCAGAGCCCGTTAATGGGTGATGGCGTACGTCTTGCAGGACGGACCGGCGAGTTATGCTAACTGGCAAGGCTAAACGGAAAAAAGTGGAAGCCATAGAGAAATCGAGTCTTAAAATGGCGTTTAGTCAGTTGGTGTAGAACCGAAACGAGGTGATCTATCCATGGGCAGGTTGAAGTGGTGGTAAAACATCATGGAGGACCCAACTGGGGTACGCTAAAAAGTGCTCAGATGACCTTGTGGATAGTGGTGAAATTCCAATCGAACCTCGTGATAGCTGTTTCTCCCCGAAATAGCTTTAGGGCTAGCGTGCAAGTTTAAAACAATGGAGGTAGAGCACTGAATATGGGATGGCGGCGCCTAGCCGTACTGACTATAATTAAACTCCGAATGCTATTGTGTACACTTGTGCAGTCGGACTATGGATGATAAGACCCGTAGTCGCGAGGGAAACAACCCAGATCGTCAGCTAAGGTCCCAAATTTATACTAAGTGAAGAAGGTTGTGAGGTTTCACAGACAGCTAGTATGTTGGCTTAGAAGCAGCCATCATTTAAAGAGTGCGTAACAGCTCACTAGTCAAGAGACCTTGCGCCGAAAATGTAACGGGACTTAAGTATAAAACCGAAGCTACGGATACAGTATGTATGTTAGGGGAGCGTTTCTAAGGGCACTGAAGGTAGACCGTAAGGACTACTGGAGCGCTTAGAAGTGAGAATGCCGGTATGAGTAACGATTCAGAGTGAGAATCTCTGACGCCTATTGGGGAAGGTTTCCTGGGCAAGGTTCGTCCACCCAGGGTTAGTCGGGTCCTAAGATGAGGCCGAAAGGCGTAGTCGATGGACAACAGGTTGATATTCCTGTACCTACTAATATTGTGATGGAGTGACGGAGAAGGATAGTTCTACCAGTTATTGGATTCTGGGGTAAGCAACAAGTGGTGCATGTAGGCAAATCCGCATGCTATAACCGTGAATTGTGATGCATAGCGAAAGCTTCGGCAAGTAGTGAATTGAATGATTTCATGCTTCCAAGAAAAGCTTCTAACTCAAGATATTAGTAGCCCGTACCGAGAACGGACACACGTCCCTAAGATGAGTATTCTAAGGCGAGCGAAATAACCATTGTTAAGGAACTCTGCAAAATGGCCCTGTAACTTCGGAATAAAGGGTGCTCATCTCTTGAGGTGAGCGGCACGAACCGGGGGAGGCGACTGTTTATCAAAAACACAACTCTCTGCTAAATCGTAAGATGATGTATAGGGGGTGACACCTGCCCAGTGCCCGAAGGTTAAGTTGATTTGTTAGCATTAGCAAAGCATTGATATGAAGCCCGGGTGAACGGCGGCTGTAACTATAACGGTCCTAAGGTAGCGAAATTCCTTGTCTATTAATTGTAGACCTGCACGAAAGGTGTAACGATCTCCCTGCTGTCTCAACAATGGATTCGGTGAAATTATGGTGGCAGTGAGAACGCTGCCTACCCGCAGCTAGACGAAAAGACCCCGTGGAGCTTTACTACAGCTTTGTATTGGGAATCGGTTAACCTTGTGTAGGATAGGTGGGAGACTTTGAGACTAAAGCGCTAGCTTTGGTGGAGTCAATCTTGAAATACCACCCTTGGTTAACTGGTTCTCTAACCTGCTACCGTTATCCGGTAGGGAGACAGTGCATGGTGGGTAGTTTGACTGGGGCGGTCGCCTCCTAAAAGGTAACGGAGGCGTTCAAAGGTACTCTCAATGCGGTCAGAAACCGTATGTAGAGCGTAAAGGTAAAAGAGTGCTTGACTGCGAGATATACAAATCGAGCAGGTACGAAAGTAGGACTTAGTGATCCGGCGATTCTGGATGGAAAGGTCGTCGCTCAACGGATAAAAGCTACCCCGGGGATAACAGGCTAATTCCTCCCAAGAGACCACATCGACGGGGGAGTTTGGCACCTCGATGTCGGCTCATCGCATCCTGGAGCTGGAGTCGGTTCCAAGGGTATGGCTGTTCGCCATTTAAAGCGGTACGTGAGCTGGGTTCAGAACGTCGTGAGACAGTTCGGTCCCTATCTGCTGTGGGCGTTGGAGTGTTGAGAAGAGCTGCTTCTAGTACGAGAGGACCGAAGTGGACGCACCACTGGTGTTCCAGTTGTCCCGCCAGGGGCATAGCTGGGTAGCTACGTGCGGAAAGGATAACTGCTGAAAGCATCTAAGCAGGAAGCCTCCTTCAAGATGAGCACTCCCTATAGATCCCATATAGACTATGTGGTTGATAGGTCGGAGGTGTAAGTGTAGTGATACATTGAGCTGACCGATACTAATGATCAAGTGGTTTAATTTCTAGTAAGTAAGTGTTTAAGATTCAGGTTAATATTTAGTTTTGAAAGTTCAACAAAAAACAAAACTCCCCACTATGGAGTTTTTTTATTTTTATTTAAACTTACAATTACTTCATGTTTAGCAAAAGAAAAATTAAAAATTTTCTTTTTATGCATAAGAGAATTATTTTTCAAATTGCCAAGTATTTTACTTTTTATTTCAGAATTTAAGTTTTTGTGTAACTTAACTTAACTTGAATTAATAAAAATATATTTTTCAAAAATACTTTTCTTTTTATATAGGCCATTTATATTAGGAATGAATGGTAATTTTGATTTTTGTAAAAACAAGTATAATTTAGAGGTAAATGCAAAAAATAAGATTAGTAAAATGATAAATAATGGAAATAACAGCTAACAATATAATAATCATTGCAATTGTTGCCATTGCGATAATTGGGACAATAATTTTCACAATTCAAAAAGGCATAAGGCCTAATAGTGTAATTGGTAAACTTATGGGCAAAGACGGTAGTTGTGAACTTAAACAATGTAAAGTTCAGTTAAACCTACTAATCTTTATGATCACTATTGTGATTTTCATTTAAAATTTATGAAACTAAGTAGAAAAAGAAACTTGGATGAAAAGTCCCGAAAGTTTGTCCAAAAAATTATCTCTTTAGATGCTTCAACTATTAGTAATTCAGATAAAAGAAATTATTTAAATTGAGTTAAAACTAAAATTTAAGATTAATAAAATTTTCCACACAGAAAATTAGTAAATAACTAAAAGTTTTTTAGTAATATTTTGTTTTCTTCAAAGTAGAAGTAGCTTCTTTGTCTAAAAAATAAAAATGTTCTAAAATGACTACATTAGTTTTCAAATCTTTAATTATTTTCAGTTAATCAATCTTTGTAAAAGAACTTAATTTTTCAAAATATAGATGCCATAACTACGCATTATCTTACTAGTTATGCTAATTAGTTTATAACTCTATCCTAATTAATTCTCATTAGCACTCTTTACCACTTGTTTTTCTATTTGTATTTTAAGTTCAAATATGAATACAAAATAAGTGTATAAACACTTAAATTAAGTTAGTTATCAAAACATATAATTTATGATGAAAGAGAAAATATGAAAACTAAAAAAATTATTATGTCAATAGGCTTATCACAATTTTTAGTGCTACCATTAGTAGCAATTAGTTGTTCCGATTCTACACATTTAACAAATACACAGTGGAATATACTTCTAAACAATTGGCAAGTTTCTGAGGGTTTTAAAAACAAATCAAATGAAGAAGTGAAAATCCAATACTTAGGATACTATTTAATTGACTTTTCAAAACTTCAACAATTATTTTAAACAAAATTTAGAAAATGAATATCAAACTCATTTCAAAGATTGAGTAGCTAGAAATAAAAGCAGTGATGGAAAACTCAAATTAACTGGAAATTACAAGCAAAATCATAAAATTCCGGAGTATAAAGGAATGGCCAAATTATTTTATGTTTGATCTAAAACAAGAATGCATTGATTTACAAAAAGTGAGTATAAACCCCTGAATCAAATAAATGAAATTCAAAAGAAAAAAATTCGTGATCCAATATTTAAGAGCCTTTATATTATGTACAATAGGCTTGAAAAACAATCATCTCCATCTACAGGCGGATTTTCAACAATTCAGGAGTTTTACTGAAATAATAGATCGAAATTTTGAAGTGACTTAAAAAATTGGGCCATTTTATATAACTTAAATGCATATGAAAATAGAAAACCTTTTTTTCCTGCTGGACAAGCAGTTCAAAAAATGAAAAACACATACAAAGGAAGTCAAGATTTACTTAAAATTATAAAGTACACACTTCAAAGTGCTTTTGAAGAAAAATTTTACTATCATGGACAACAACAATATGTTAATTGATGGCATTATGAAATTGGCTTTCCTAAATATTTACTTAATCTTATTTTACCGATTAGAAAAGACATTTCGAATGTTGAAGCAAATAAGTATATGAGTGGGTACACTTATTTTAAATCAGACCCTTTATTTGGTAGAACTGCTCCTACTGCAATTAATAATTACAAACCTTCTAAAAAATTACTTTCAACAGGAGCCAATCTTGCAGATCATGCACTAAATGCTATTAAGGCATCAATACTAAATCGAGATGCAAATAAACTTAACTATTCAACTAAAATTATTTATGACCAAATTTTGAAGAAATTTACACAAACAGGAGATGGCTTTTACCGAGATGGTGGTTTTATTCAACACTCAAATATTCCCTATGTTGGAACTTATGGTAGAGAGTTATTAAAAGCAATTGCTAAGATTGCTTACATTTTAGATGGCACAAATGTTGATTTATTTAAAACCAATCCAAAATTCCGAAATGTTTTTCTAGTTATTCAAAAATCAGTTATGCCTTTCATTTATAGGGGTGTTTTATCTTCAACAGTTGGTGGTCGTGGAATAACTAGAGCTGGAAGCGAATTCTTAGGTGTAGAACTACTAAGATATGTTTCAATGCTTGAAAAATATGCAGATGCTGAATATAAAGTTAAGATTCAAAATTTCTTAGCTCAAAATATAAATCAGCTAAATAATGATATTGAAAAACTTCCTGAAGATGATATTTTAAGTATGGGTTGACAAGTACATAAAAAAAATAAATATATAGCAAAATGAATTGGTAAAAAATATGAGGATATCATTGACTATTCTAGTGTAAAAATTAGTGAGGGTATTCACCAAATACAATCCATTGATAGAGTAGTTGCTAAAAGAAAAAAGTGAGCTATGTCGGTAGCATTTCACTCAAGTAGAATTGGTAACTTTGAGGGAATGGGTAGAGAAAATCTTCAAGGTATGTACCATGGAGACGGAATGAGACTTATTCAAACAGAAAAGAATTCTAACCCCTATACTTCCCAATATTGATGAGGGGTAAACCCATACAAATTACCAGGTACAACAGCAGATATTTCAACTAAACTTGAAACTGATAAACCTCCGTCTTCTTCTAAGGATTCTTGGTCTCATTGAATTGATCACAATGCTGGTAAATCACTACTAGGAATTTCAGGAGGCACTTCACTAGATAACATCGCAACTTCTTTTGGGGTATACACAAATTTCACAGAGAAAGTTAAAACTAAAAAATCTTTGTTTATATTGGATGACGAAATTTTGGCTTTAGGCAAAACTAATTCTTGGGATCCTAAGGGAAAAATTTATACAACATTAGAGAATAGAATAGGTGGTCATTTTAGGAAAAATTGAAATAGCAAAAAATTTATTTACACTTCTGATCAGGGGTCTAAAATAGGCTATAGAATTCTTTCTAATAACATAGTCAAAATGGATAAAGAGGATGCAAGAGAAGCTTGATTAACAAATAGGCGTTATGGCAAATGAGTTGGCGGCAAGTATGTCAACAATAGCAAAAAAGCTAAAAAAAACTAGTAAAAAATTTAATTCAATAAGACTTAATCACATGGATAAAGATTCAACAAAATTTGCATATGTGATAACTCCTGGAGCAGAAAATTTTAAAACTTTGGATAATTTACAAACACGAATTAAAATTATTGAAAATAATGCTTGAAGACAAGCTATTGAATACACTAATTCTAAAGGAGAAGAATATTTAATTGTTAATTACTTATCTAAATCTTCAGGTGTAGGAAATTATAAATTTTTGTTTTCACCTTCACTAAAAGAAAAACTTTTAAAAAATGCAAAAACCACAGCAGAAAAAAATGAAATCGAAAAAAAGGCATCAGTGGAAATTAAGTCTAGTTCTCCAGTTTCTTTAATTTTTAAAAGATACAAAATTAATGGCGAATACAGATATAAAATGTCAGTCAGATCAGCAGAGATAGGTACTCCTAAACTCAAACTTAAATTTAACAAAGAAATTAAGGCTTTTAATGGACCATTTAAAACAATTTACACAGAATCTTCAAATAAGAATTCAAATTTAGAAATTGAACAAGCTACTATTAATTTAAGAATAGAAACCCAATGGGCAGAAAAAACAAGAATAAAACTTGACCAAGATACATATTTTACTGATTCACAAAGTTTAACACTTCATTTTGATGAGAGATATAAATTTAATAACCCCATTATGATCGAATTCACTTTAGGAGAATAGGAGAAAAAATGATAAATTTAAGAAAAAGAATTTTAAAAATATTCCAGGTGTTATGAATAGTAGCGACATTATCTGTTGTAGTGTCTTGTGGATCATCCTATGTTATAAACCAATTTGATTCTTCTAAGTCAACAATTTTTCAGGAAGAATTTGATAAGAGAATGGAAGAATTAAGAAAAGGTGAAAACAATTTTTTTGACATTACATTTGTAAATAGTTTAAATGAGAAGAAAGTTTTTAAAATTACTAAGGAAAATATGAACATTGTAGAAGAGCAAATCAAAAAATTCTTAAATGTTTTTGACACACAGCAATTTATTTTTAATGAGAAGGAGAAAAAAATTCTAGATAAAATAACATCTGAAACCATTAAAGAAAATGATGGCATTACTGAAACATTATCTCCTGGAGAAATAACCTTATCAAAAATGCCTAGCACTCAAATAAAAAATATACTTGCAAATATTAAAATATTTTTTAGTAAAAAATTAAATCTTAGAGGGTGAAACATTACCCTTAAAAGAAGTGGTTTAGATCCGTTTTATAGAGTAGATGAAGAAAAGGGAACTTTAAGCTATACAATTAAAGCAACCAAAACAGGATACAGGGAAAAAGAGTATGAAGTGGAGTATCTAAATTTTTTTAGGTGAGAAGATTATAAAACACAGATTTTAGAACCAAAAATATAGAGATGGTCTAAAATCAGGAATAGAAGAATATTTAACGACATTTTTTTCAGGAGACGATACTCCTCTAAATATAAAGACTTATAAACAAATTTTAGAGTTATACATAAATGAAGTATTTTTAGATAGTATTAAGATGCATCTAAAAAAGGTTGATGATCCTAGTCAACCACCTGAATTAATTGACCAAAAATAGGATAAAGCATTCTTTTTACCTAATTAATTCCAAGACAAATAAGACAATTGGAGAGACAGTTCAAATAGATTGAACTAGAAAATAAATCATGAAAAAAATGGCACATAGGAAAAAGTTCATACTTCTAAGCCAAACATTTTTATTGCTTCTTTTTGGAGTATCGCCAGTTGCATGTTCTTTTCAAGAAAAAGAAAATGCAACAAGATTTCAATTCTCTCCAATTACAATCAACCCAAAAGTCCAAGAATGAAAAATGGATACAAATACTTTAATTTCATATGAAAAATCTAAAGAAGTTCCAATTGCTTTGTCCACAACCGATAAAAATGTTTTAATTATAGGAATTGATACTTTAGGCAATAGTGAATTAGAATTTTTAAAAGATTCTAGCAACAAGGAATACAAATCTCAAATATTTGATAATTTTCTTAATTACAAAAACATAGTAGCAGCAGGAAGATCCACAAACACTGGAGTTCCAGCTATACTAGGTGGTTGGATGGCAAATCCCTTGTTATGATCAGATAAAAGAATTGATGTGTACAATCCAAGTGAACAATTTAAAAATTTAGATAAAAGAAATGATCTTAAACAAATGTATACTTGGCAAGACTACCAAAGAAATAACTACAAAGAATTTGTAAATGCTATAAACCATATTAAATATGATTTTAAAGCTTTAAATACTGAATATTTTGCGGGTGGAGATGAATTAAAAGGTGATTCTATTTCTGTAGAAGGTTTTAAGAAATTCTTCCCACAAGTAGAAAGTGCATTTCAGTATTGAAAAAAAACTAATGGGTCACAAAGCAATATTTACAAAAATCAGTATACGCTAGATTATCCTAAACTCAAATGACATCATAATTATTTTGAAAAAATGAGAAAAAATTTAAAAACTTATAAAGGTAAGGGTAAATTTAACTGATCTTGATCTCAACAACTACATCCAGGCTTTTTTCTAGGTGATCCAACCAACCCAAGAGCTCCCAAGACAATTCAAGAAAGAGAAAATAATGAATTTGTTGTTAAACATACTTTCCATCAAATTGCAAAAATGTTTGAAAAAATGAAAAAAGATAAAGTTTGAAATAACACTTTAATTTTTATAATTTCTGATCATGGTTACAAGATAAGAGAAGAATCTATAATGTTAATTAAACCCTGAAATAGCAAAGGTAAATATCAGGAAATGTATGAGGTTATGCTTTCTAACTATGATTTTCCAATGATTTTGAAAACTTATTTAAAAGAGGATTTTGATGCATCTTTCTACAAAAGAGCTTTGGACATACAGGAGAATCTTTTTGCAACAAAGAGTGGTGAAAAAATAGATAACTACGTAGAAAAACCTTTGGATCCCCAAGCAAATAAAAGAACACAAATGTTTAATGTTCATCATGATTGGAATGTACACAAAAGTGATGAAATGCTCAATTTTGTTAACTATTTTGGCAATGTTTTACAAATGAAAACAAAATCTGGAATAACTTGAAGAAAAAATGGTACTGACCAAAAATTATTTAATAGTTTAAAAATAATTTCGCCAGAAAGTCAAAATACAGAATTTGAATCTGTGCACATAAAAAATATAAAAATGATGAATAATGAAATTCACTATGGTATTTATAATGAAAAAACAAATCCTTTTGGGTACAAGTATAAGAGTTCTTTAGATTTTTTGCCGAGTGTTAGACCATTTAACAATCCAATTGGTTGAGAAATTATGGAGAAAATAAAAATAGCCAAAAAAATGCATGATCTCAAGAATAGAGATTTAGGAGTCTTTTAAATGAAAAAATATTTTGCATCAATAACTCTAATTTTTACTTTAGCATTATCTATTTCTTGTACTCAAAACACAAGCAAAAAATACAGAGTACACAAACTAGTGTGACTAAAAAATACTATGATCAAAATGAGATATTTCTAAATTCACTAGATTTTACTGATAAGAAAAATAAGGAACTACTATATTTACCCCTAGAATTAGATAAATCTAAGTTTTCTAGAACTACAATACCATCATACTCATACAACAAAAAACTAAGTAGCTCTGTTTTGAAAACTAAAAAATTTGTTAAAGATAAAAAGGAAATTTGATTTGAAGAAATTCAAGATTTTCAAAGAACTACAGAAAGTATAATTCTAAAAAATGTGACTTTGAAAATCAGAAAAATAAATGGAAAATCTTTTGTTAAAAGGCAGATAGATGAAATTAAACTTAGTAACTTTAAGGTCAATAAAAACTTGATGATACTAGAATCAATAACAAGTAAAGAAATTCTCGAAAAACACAATTTAATTTTCCCTAACAAGATAAATAAATTTCCAAGTGAAGTGGATGATTTAGCAATTGTACACTTTAATAATTCAAATAATAAAATAGTAAAAAAATCAAAAAATGTTTTCCTTTCTATTGAAAAAGATTCACGAGAAAAAAAGATTATTTTTAGAAATAATGATGTTGGTAAAATTACATATATAGTAAGACTTAAAATAGATTCTAATTCCCAGAAGGAGTTTATTGAAAAAAAATTAGAAATCACAGGATTTAAGAACAACAAAGAACATCTAAACTCTCTTAAAGAAAAGATTGAAAAAGAATTGTCTTCTCATCCTAAAAAATTTTTTATTTTGGATAGTATTCAACCAAGAAAAGAAACATCTAGAACAGGAACAAATATTCAAAATGGTAAATGAAAAGACAACATAGGGAGTCTTCTAATTAAAGATGAATTGAATGAAATTAAAGAGAAAATTAAAGAGTATGTTAATCAATTTATTAATGATGAATCCCAAAAGAATAATCTTGAAATTTTAGTTAGCAATAAAAGTAAAGAAAATAGCTTTAGGAACATAAAGCAAGATGCTGGTTTACTTAATTTTCAAGTTAAAATTGGAAATTTTGTTGTGGATATAGTGCCAAGTGTTTATATTATGTACAAAAGACATCGGTATGAAAATGCAATTGTAAATTGAATGGATGAATCAGAAAACATCAAAAAAATTGAAGAATTTATTTTGCAAAACAAAAAATTTCAAGCACTTGATTCAAGTGTCATTTATACACAAGAAAATTTGAATAATCTAATGGGAACATCGAGTGATATTGGGACATTAGAAGATGAAGTGACTAAATTTATAGGTAAGGAAGCTGACACAAGCATTAGTGCAATTCTTAAAATAAGGAAAATTACAGAAGAAAAAGTTGATTTTGACTTTAGAATAACTAAAATGAGTGTTGATTATAGTACACCATTTTTTACTATTTCCAAAAAAGCAATTCCTAGAAAATTATTATCACAAAAATAGAAAGTCCAATGCAAAAAAAATGCCAAGAGAATTTCAATTTGTTTAAAAGTAAACAATCATCTTTTTAAACACGAGAAAATATTTTATAGGTACTTACACCAACATAAAAACGCATCTTAATGTAAATAGTAAAATTTAGGAAAGTTGAATTGAGAAATGAATAAAAAAATTGAGAAAATAATTGAAGGCAAAGAATACAAAAAAGAAATAAAACAGATAATTTCAACGGCTAATAAACTCATTGAAAATAAGTTAATATTTCAAAATAAATGAGATATGGAGCCGACACATGCATATGTAAACTATGGGACTAAAATCAATTGATTAAAGATTGCAAATAATGATGATGAATATCTTTTTATGAAAAATAGACATAGTTTTATGTATACAATTGCTCAAGCTTATTTTTTAACTAAAAATGAAAAATATGCAAAAGCAATTATTAAACAACTTAATTGATGGCTAATACAAAGATATGATCTAAATGGTCTTGAGTCAAAAGTAAATAGATGTTTAGATAAAGGTATAAGAGTATCTAATTGAATCAAAATTTTTGTCCTCATTCAAAAATCTCGATATGTAAGTAAAAATTGGATGACTAAAATTTACAAAGTTATGAAAGAGCATGCAGTAGATATGTTTCAAAAATATCCAGTGCATCATATTCTTTCTAACCATGGATTAATACAAAACCAAGGTTTGCTGGATCTTCGAGCAAATTATCCAAAATGAAAAATTTGGACTAAGGAAATGGACAAAACCTTGGTAAGTAGAATTAAAAAAAATATAGAAATTCAAATTTTGCCAGATGGAATTCACTGGGAACAATCACCGATGTATCATGTTTGAGCACTTTTGTCACTAATAAGTATTCACAGTAATTTCAAAAAACTAAATTGAACTTTAGAATCTAATTACACAAAACAAATAGAAAGTTTAGTCTGAGGTATCATTAAATTCATTAAACCTAATAGAAATCAGCCAATGCAATCAGATTCAGATGATTCAAATCTTGAAAGTGTTTTGCAAATGGCTACAATTCAAATTAATAACCCATATTTTAAATATCTATGTAGCAATAAACTAGATTTAGACATTCTAATTACTAAAAATTTGACTGACATTGAAAGATACTGAAAAATAAAAAGAAAAAAAATACCTTTTAACTCAGTTGCTTGTGAAGAATCAGGTAATTATTATTTAAGATCTGGTTATCGAGCAAAAGATTCCTATTTATCCTTTAGAAATGGACAATATGGTTCAGGTCATGCGCATTCAGATCCAAACAATATTTCTATATTTGCTAATGGGGTAGATTGGATAAGTAATACTGGTAGGTACACATACAAAGAGTCAAAAGAAAGACTTATGTTTAAGTCTGCAAAATATCACAACACACAAGTAATTAATGACAAAGGAGCAACAAGGGAACAAAGTTCATGGTCTTTTAGTTCCATTGCTACAACAGTAAAAAGCAAATGCATCATAACAAGTAAGGCTGACTATGTTTCTGGTCTTAATCTAGGTTTCATAAGAGATAAAAAAATTTTGATTCCAAAAAGAGAAATTTTTTTCGTTAAGCCAGACTACTGACTAGTGAATGATATTATTCATTCAAGCGAGTTAAACACACTAGAACTTAATTTTCATATTGATCAAAACATAAAAATTAAAACTCTTAAAAACAAGATCCAATTACTTTTTAAGAAAAAAGAATTTAATATTTATAACTTGTCGCATATGAATTGGATGATTGAAAAAGGTTTTATTTCTAAAAAATACAACTTAATGGAAGAATCCCAAATTTTAAATTTTAAAAAGAATTTAGTAAATAGTTCAATGGTTTCAACTCTCTTTGAAAACAAAAGTAAAATTCAAAATATTGAAAAAATTCAGGTATTTAATTCTAACAATGAGGTTGTGCATGATGATTTAATGGTGGCCTATAAAATAGTTTTTAACCAGCTAGATTATGATGTTATTTATAGCCTAGATAAGGAAATTATTACTGGCAAAAAAATTTATAGAATTAACAATTATCTTTTTTATGGAAAAAAAATAATTCTTAAGTATCGAAATCACAAATTAATTTTTAAAAAAATATTTAAATACTAAAAAGTGACTAAAATACATTTCAGTAAAAAGTGTATAAACACTTGAAAATCTACTATAAAGTTAACATACAATTTATTTGTATATGACTTTATATACAAGTATCTTGAGAAAGGAAAAACTAGTGGAAAAAATAAATAAATCTTCTACTAAATTTAGTGTTGGTTTAACAAAGTTTGTGAAAAAGACAAAAACAGAATCTTTAAACTTATTTAAAAACTGGAGACTTTGAATTTTCATAATGTTGTTTTTAGCTTTATTTGGAACTTTTTTCAACCACAAAGAACAATTTGTAGGTGATAAACTATTAGATCAGTTATTTTATGGTAATAAAGTAACAAACATCATAGGAACGTTATTTTTACTGATGGGTTGATTATTTTGAGAACTTGCAATTGGTAAAAGAAAATCCAATGTTTTAGCAGCCTTTGCATTTTTATTTTTTATTATAGCAATGATCTTGATCTGCAACTTGCTTTCATTTATTGGAATCGGTATTACTTTATTTATCATGATTCCAGTTATGATTTGAGTTTTAAAACCTATTAAAGTACAAGAAATGAAGAAAAAAATTTGTAATTTTTGACAAAAGAAAAACTAAACGTGAACAAAAATAAATTATTTGACAAATCTAAATGAACAAAATATAGTGCACTCACTAAGACAGAATTGAAACAAGCACTAGATCTAGCTGTCAAGCAAGTTGAACTAAATATGAATTATTTTAAAGAGGATTTTCAATCTGCATGCACTTACAATAATGTTTATAAAAAAGCTAAAAATAATGATTGAACTAATGGCTTTTGAACAGGACTTCTTTGGTTATCATATGAATTCACAAATGATGATAAGTATAAAGAACTTGCAACTAAACATGTTTTAAGTTTTAAAGATAGAATTGAAAATAAAATTGAAGTTAATCACCATGATATGGGTTTTTTATATTCACCATCATGTGTAGCTGCTTGAAAATTAAATAAAAATAAAATAGCTAAAAAAGCAGCTCTAGATTCAGCTCAGCATTTGTTGCAAAGATATCAGGAAAAAGGTAAATTTATTCAAGCTTGAGGAAAAAGTGGTGATGATGAGAATTATCGCTTAATTATTGATTCAATGCTCAATATTCCGTTAATATTTTGAGCAGCTAAAGATTCAAATGATAATCTTGCAAAGGAAATGGCTTTTAATCACTACAAAACTAGTTTGCGAACAGTCATTAAGAGTGATGGAACAACATTTCACACATATTTTTTTGATTCCAAAACAGGACTACCCAAATTTGGCAAAACCAAACAAGGTTATTCGGATGACTCTTGTTGAGCGCGTGGTCAAGCTTGAGGTATTTATGGTATCCCGCTTACTATAAAGTATATACCTGCTGCTTATGATGATAAAATATTCAAACTTTTAACGAATATTTTTTTAAATAATCTTCCTAGTGATAATGTGCCTTTTTGAGACTTAATTTTTACAGATGGAGATAAGCATTCCAAAGATTCTTCTGCTGGAGCAATTGCTGTATGTGGAATTTTAGAAATGATTAAACATTTGAAGAACGAGAAGGATAAAGAGCTTTATTTCGGAGCAGCAAGTAAAATTGCTAGATCATTAATTGATAATTATGCTAACAAAAAACCGCAAGAAGGAAGAGCATTACTGCTTCATGGAGTTTATTCCTGACATAGCAAAAGAGGCAATAAAGGGTTAGACCAAGGGAAATATGTGGGGTGATTATTTTTATATGGAAATGCTTTTTAGATTATGAAATCCTAATTGAAATGAATATTGGTAAAAGGGAGATATAGGAATGGCAAATATAATTCAAACAAGAGTGGATGCAAGACTTATTCATGGTCAAGCTTCAATTTGAATGCAATCAAATGGCTGCAATTTAGTTATTCTTGCTGATGATGAGGCTGCAAGTAATGAGATGCAACAAACACTTATGGACACAACAGTTCCAGAAGGAGTAAGTTCAAGATACTTTACACTACAAAAGACAATTGATCTTATTCATAAAGCAGCTGCATCACAAATAATTTACATTGTTGTAAGAAATTTAAAGAATCTAAAAACACTTATTGATGGAGGGGTTCCAATTACAAATGTTAATTTGGGTAATGCTCACCAAACTTCTCAAACAACACATTATTCTTCGCATATTAATCTTACAAAAGAAGAAGAAAACATTGTTTTAGAATTAGCTTCTCAGAGAATCACATTTGACACGAGAATAATGCCTAACATTGAAAAAGGTCAAATAGATTTAGTTAGTGCTATAAAAGAAAAATAGCAAAATTATTTTAAAAAGAAAGGACAAATATGACAGAATTAGAAATTATATTGATAGGCCTAATGTCTGGTTTATGTATGATGGGTTGATTGTTCGGAATTTACACAGCCACTCCATTAATATATGCATTTTGTGTTGGGCTTATTCTAGGTGATGTAAAAACAGCATTAGTTGTTGGTTCTTCTGCTCAAATTTTATGGTTAGGATTTGGCATGGGAACAGGTGGAGTACGACCTCCGGATCCAATTGCTCCTGGTGTTTTAGGCACAATTATAGCGATTATCCAACAAAAAGGGCAAGTACAATTAATTAGCATTGCAAATGCATCTTCAATTGTAGGTCTAACATTTGCTTTTGGAATTTTGGTTCAATTTTTATTGACATTTTTACTAACAGCAATGTCTCCCGTTGCACAAATGGCAAAAAAAGCAGCAGAAAAAGGGCATTTTATCTATTTTAAAATACTATCTTCATCAACAATAACAGCTGTTGGTATCATAGGTTTTATATTAGGAATAATATCAGCAAGCATTGGAGAGCCTCTAGCAGAGACTATGAAGTCATTTCCAGAATGGCTTAAAAATTCGCTAAAAGTTGTTGGTGGTTTACTACCAGCTCTAGGTTTTGCTTTGATAATGTCAGTTATGCTCAAAAAGAATTTATAGCTTATTTATTTGTAGGTTATGTTTTATTAGTTTTAATTCTTGTTGTTTCAAAGCAAATGAATTTAAAGTATTCTTTAATGCTACTTGCATTTGCAGCTCTAGGAATTGCACTCATTGTTGTAACAATAGAGCAGAAAATCATAAAGCAAAAAACTATATTACCGAATTCAGGAGGGCAAAATGGAATCTAATAAAGAAAAAGATCTAACCATCATTAAAAAAGTAAGTAGTTCTACAAAAGGGGCTTCAGTTTGAACATACATTTGGGTTTCCATAAGATCGTATTTTTTACAAAATTCATTTAACTATGCCGATTATCAAGGTGTGGGTTATGCGAATGTTATTTACCCTGGTCTTGTGAAAATTTATGGAAAGGGAACACAAAAATTTAAAAATGCCCTTATTCAAAACATAGAATTCTTTAATTCTAATCCTCAAACTCTACCATTGATAACTTCAGTTCAATTAAAAATGTTAGAGGCAGGGCAATCATTTGCAGATGTACGTTCAGTTAAAATGGCACTAATGGGACCCTTATCAGGTATCGGTGATTCTATGTCCCAATATGGATGGTATCCTTTGTTTGCAGCAATTGGTGTGGGAATGGCTCAAGAAGGTCAAGTTTTTGGTCCAATATTTTTCTTATTAGCAATAAACATAGTAAATTTATTAGTAAAAATTACTCTTGGTTATTTTGGATTTAAACTTGGTCAAAATTTTGTAACTTCCTTTTCATCAAAAATGCAAGTAATTATTAGAGTTGCTACAATAGTGGGTATTATTGTTATTGCAGCTTTAGCAATAAAATTTACAAAATTCAGTTTCGCTTTAAAATATGAAACAACAATTACAACCATAAATAAAGCTAAAGAGACAATTTCAGATACAAAAACTGTTACAGTTCAAAGTTTTATTGATAACATTATTCCTTTCATAATGCCTGCGCTATGAGTATCATTTGTTTTTGTTGCAATAAAGAAATACAATTGAACAGTTTATCGGGTGATTTTATTTACTCTTGTGTTTGGTTTGACAATGGGAACTTTTGGAATACTAGGTTAAAAATTGAATCAATATCAGTTACTCATTATTGGGCATTCAGATTTCCCAAAAGGGATAAAAGGTTTCTTAAATTTCTTTGGAATACCTAACAATAAAATTACAATTTACCACTTAGACAATCAAAACAATCAAGATATTTTGCTTCATAATCTTCAAAAGTTTTATGCCAAAAATAAACATGTTATTACTTTTGCGGATTTACCAGGTGGCTCTCCACATAAAGTTGCAATGGAAATAGCATTAGATTTAAAAGAAGATAATCATTACCTGGTTGCTGGAGCATCACCTGCAGCTATACTAGAAATTGCTGTAAAAATACTTAATAATAGTGTACAAATAGATATAATGAGTAAGATAATTGTTCCATCAATTAACATATCCCACAAAAATACTTTGTGTTCAGTTAAAGATGTAATAGTTCCTCATATGCAATTAAAACAGGACATTAAAAAAGTAAAAAATGGAGGCATTTAATGGGAGTCTACCAAATATTATTCTGGGCGTTATTTGGCTTAACATTGTTAATCTTTATTGTAAACACAATATTTTCACCTTTGATAAGAAAAAAAATGGCTAGTAAAGCAGAGTTAGAACAGAATAGAGCTACTGCCAAGATTAAAGTCGGGGATAAGATAATGCTTGTCTCAGGAGTGCTAGGCTTAGTAAAAAAAATTCATAAAAGAAATTTTGAAATAGAAGTTGCTCCAAATGTTGTTATAAGAGTTGACAAACAAGGTATTATGGGATATTTTGACCCAAAAAACAAAAAACAAAAAAAATCAATCACAATGAGTAAGTAATTACATATTTGTGATAATAAATAATTTATGAAAGGAGAAAAATGAAAAAATTTTATGCTATTTCTAGTCAGGAGACAAAGAAATTAAATACACAGGAAATTAGAGATAATTTTTTGGTCCCTAACATCTTTAAAAGTGATGAAGTCACTTATAATTACACATACTATGATAGAACTATTATTGGTGGTGTTATGCCTGTGAAGAAAACAGTGCAATTTCACTTATCTAAAGAACTAGGTGTAGAATATTTTTTACAAAGAAGAGAACTAGGCTTAATTAATATTGGAGGGGAAGCAACAATTTGTGTTGATGATATTAAATACAAAATAAATAGTCGAGATGGTTTGTATGTTAGTCAAGGCACAAAAAAAATTACTGTAAAATCTAATGATGTTAAAAATCCTGCTAAAATTTATTTTATGTCTGTTCCAGGACTTATTGCATACCCAACAACTAAAATAAACATTGCAGACTCACAACCATTACATTTAGGACAATTAAAACAGTCCAACAAAAGAACTATCTATAAATATTTTCACCCAGATACTTGTAAAACAAACCAATTGTTAATGGGCATGACTTTACTAGAACCTAACAACATGTGAAATACAATGCCACCACATACACACGAAAGAAGAATGGAAGCATATTTGTACTTTAACATAAATACAGAAAATAGAGTTTTCCACTTTATGGGACAAGAAAATGAGACAAGACATATTGTTGTAGCAAATGAAGAAGCAGTAATCTCTCCAAGTTGATCATTACATAGTGGAGTAGGAACTGGTGAATATGCTTTTATTTGAGCTATGGCAGGAGAAAACCAAACTTTTACAGATATGCAAAACATTGCAATTAAAAATTTAAAATAAGAGGAGATAAATATGAATTTAGAAACATTTTCACTAAAAAATAAAGTAGCAATAATAACAGGTGGAAACACAGGAATTGGTTTGGGCTACGTTGAAGCATATGCAGCTCTTGGAGCAGATATACTTGTTACTCATTTTGATTTAGACATTACTAAAGTTCAAAAAATAGCTAGAAAGTATAAAAGAAAAATAGAATTTTGACATGGTAATTTAACGAAGAAGGCAGCAGCTGATGACGTATTAGATTTTGCACTTAAAAAATTTGGAAGAGTAGATGTCCTAATTAATAATGCTGGAACAATTGAAAGGGCTCCGATTTTAGAACACACCCTACAACAATGAAACAAAGTTCTTAACATAAACCTTAATGTTGTCTGAAAAATGTCTCAAACAATTGCAAAGCAAATGTCTAAACAAGGTGGTGGGAAAATTATAAACATAGCATCAATGCTTACATTTCAGGGCGGAAAATTCGTACCAGGTTATGCAGCATCTAAGCATGGCGTTGCAGGATTAACAAAAGCTATGGCAAATGAATTAGGAGAAAATAACATTCAAGTTAATGCAATTGCACCTGGTTATATAATTTCAGATAATACTGCTCCAATCAGAGCTGATGCAAAAAGAAATGCAGAAATTATTAGTAGAATTCCTATGGGAAAATGGGGACAACCTTCAGATTTAATGGGCGCAGCAGTATTTTTGGCTTCAGATGCATCTAACTATATTACAGGAACCATTCTTTGTGTGGATGGTGGTTGACAGTCTAGATAGACAATTATGATTCAAAACAAAATAATTCAGCAAAAAATTGTAGCAATAATTAGAGAGGATCAATTTGAAAATGCTCTATCAAAAACTAAACTTTTAGTTGATTCTGGAGTAAATATTATAGAAATTACTTATACAACCCCAAATGCCGGGAAAATTATTAACATTATAAAAAAAATGTATCCTAACAAAATAGTTGGAGCTGGTTCAGTTGTAACCTTAAAAAATGCAAGAAACGCCATTAGAAATAATAGTGATTTTATAGTCTCTCCAGGGTTTGCTCAAGTTGTTTCTCTCGAGTGTAAAAGAAAAAAAATTTTATACATCCCTGGAGGAATAACACCCTCAGAATTTTTACAAAGTTATCAACAAGGGTGATCCTTAATAAAAGTTTTTCCACTAACATTTGTGGATCCTAAATATATTAATAGCATATTAAAAGCTATGCCTTTTTTAAAATTTTTGGGAACTGGAGGAGTTTCTGACCAAAACATTAAAACATGGATAAACTCCGGGATGTCTTCTTTTGGTCTTGGAAATTGACTAACTTCTGGTACAAAAATTGAGATAATTAAAAAGATTAATAATTTGAAAGAGATTACAAATGACAACTAAAACTATTTATGGACTTGGTGAAATTTTGCTAAGACTTCAAAATAAAAAAACTGGAGGCGAAAATTTAGACAATTTCCAACTTTATTTTGGAGGAGCTGAGTTTAATGTTCTTGTAGGACTAGCGGGCTTAGAAAACAAAACTTCTATGTTATCAATTATTCCTAATAATTTTTTAGGCAATCAAATAGAAAGAATTGCAAAAGGTTTTGATATTCAAACTAATCACCTTCTAAGAGAAACAGGAAACCAGGGCATCTATTTTGTTCAGCAAAATTTAGGATGTAAACCATCTATAGTAACCTACAATAGAAAAAATAGTGTTTTTGTAGAAAACATAAATAAATTTAATAACAAAAATTTTGGTAAATTTAATGATTGAATTCACATTTCTGGTATTACACTTGCCCTATCCGAAGCAACTTTTCAGACTTCGCTTAATTTACTAAAAAAGGCAAAAAAAGAAAATTTAAAAATTAGTTTTGATTTTAATTTTAGATCTAAATTAATTGATTATAAAACAGCATCTGTTAGATATCAAAAAATTCTAGAAATTTCTAATCTTATTTTTGCAAGCAAGAGAGATTTTGTATCTATATTCAAGTGAAATGATAAATTATCAGAGAAACAAATATTTCAACAAGTATTTGAAAATTATAATGTCGAATACATTGCAAACAGCACAAAAAAAACAACGAATAACATAAATTATTACAAAGGGAATTTATATTCGCACAAAGAAAGTGTATCATCAAAATTTTTGCCAAATATTTTAATAGATAGAATTGGGGGAGGAGATGCATTTGCTGCTGGTGTTTTAAACGGAATAATCAAAAATAAGGAAATGCAAACTATTGTAGACAATGCAACTATTCAAGCAGTTTTAGCCCATAGCACCCAAGGAGATTATGCATATATTTCAAACAAAGAAATAGAATCATTTCAACCCCATGAATACGAGGGTTTACAAAGATAATTTAGATTTAAAAAGATTAAATTAGAATCACTATTGTAAAGAATACTTCTAACTTATTTTTAAAATGCTAGAATCATTTTTGGCATAAGAGTTACACAAGTTCTTAATTTTTATATTTAAAAATCAATAATTGAGTAGATGACTTTCTTAACTAGTGTTATTATTAATACATTTTTTCAATTAAGGCAATTTCCAGTTCAGAATTTTGGAACTTTTTGCCTTTTTTATTTTTGCAAATAGGAATATTTACTGAATGAAAAAAATTCCTAATCTATGATTTGTAAAACAAGGAAGAAAAAAATTGTGCTATATTTTAAAATGATAAAATATTTATGATGAATTGGCTATTCATGATTAGCGCATTTAGTTAAATATTTGCAATCTTGTACAAAACTAATAACAAAAAAAGATTAGATGATATTTTAATTGGGAAATATCTTGTAGGATTTTCTCCTATTTAAAACCCTATATGATTGAAATAAAATAAATATTTAGATAAATAAAGTTCTATCTCTGTTATTGCTTTTAAGAAATACAATAGTGATAACAAATTTACTATTAATAAATTATAATTATAGTGTATTTTTAATAAATACATTCTTGAAAAGAAAGGAAAAAATATGCTTACAAAAATTGCCAAATCTCTCAATGAGTTTTTGTGTAAAATTTGAAAAAAATTAAAATTACTAACAAAAAATGAATTAGTAACTTTGATTTTGTGACTTACAACATTTGTGTTTCTTATAACATTTGTTGTTCTTGCAGCAACATTAAATGATAAAACTGAAATGACAAGAGTACAAGAGACTCAGTCTAAACTTTTCATAACTAGTAGTGCAAATGAAGCAAAAAAACTATTTGGAAAAGAACTTCAAGCTCCAGAAAGTATTTATTTAACATGATCTGCTACCCCTAGTTCAGATACAATGAAAATAGTGGACTCAGAAAATATTTCTCAAGCTTTTAAAGTTACAAGCACCAAATTTGAAATTAAAGAAATGAAACATCTAGAATCATATGCTAATGTGCTTGCTTCAGTAGGATTTATATTTGCTGCTGGTTTATTTAGTGCATTAACAACAACTATTTTATTTGCCCGTAAAAAAAGAGAGGTGGTTAAATAATGACTAAACTTCTTAAAACAAAAATACCTTTTGCCAAAAAATTACTTGCTCAATTACAAAAAATTGGTAAATCGTTATTGTTTCCAATTGCGATGTTGCCTCTTGCAGCTATTTTATTGAGAATCGGCAGTGCAATTCCGCAAACAACTGAATTCTCTAAACTAATCGCCACATCTTTTTTAGCGGTTGCTAATGGTGTTTTTGGCGGAGCATTACCAATACTATTTGCGATTGGTATTGCATTTGGGATGTCTAAAGATCAAAGAGGAGAAGCAGCCATAACTGGTTTTGTTGTTATGGTTATACTATCTGTGTTACTTTCCAATAGTAAGGGTCTTTTTGGAGGAAGTGACATTGTACACCAAATTTACGGAAAAATAACCTTAAATGGAGGTAAAGGATTTCAAAAAATTTTTGAAGGTGGTACTTACAATAACATTTTAGCAAATAATGTTTTTACTGGTATTTTTGCAGGATCAATTGTTGCTTTTTTATACAATCGATTCAATGGTATTGAATTACCTTCAGTTTTAGGATTTTTTTCAGGAAGAAGATTAATTCCTGTATTGTCATTCATGGGTGCTCTTCTAGCTGGATTTTTATATGCAATTATTTTTCCATGATTAGGAGTTGCTCTATATTACATTGGTAAGGGGATGGGTGAAGCTCAAGGTACAAGATTAGCAAATGCTAGCATAATGGGTGGTTTTGGTTTTGTTAATAGATTGCTAATCCCTTTTGGATTACACCATGTTATCAATGTCCCTTTGTGATTCTCAGAAGTTGGGGGAAGTCATGCTGGAGAATCTGGTGATATTCCCATTTTTGCTAAAGCAGCAGCTCTTGGCAATAAATCAGGTACATTTCAAGCAGGGTTCTTCCCGACTTTTATGTTTGGTTTACCTGCAATGGCAGCAGCAATTTGGTTTAATGCAAAAGGTGAAAAACAAAAAACAAAAGTTGCATCACTATTATTTGGCGCATCACTAGTTTCATTTTTTACTGGAATAACTGAACCAATTGAATTTACTTTTATTTTTGCAGCTCCGGTATTATTTTTAATGCATGCTGTATTTACAGGATTTATCGGATTTATTGTGGGAATTTTTGGCATTCAGTTAGGTTTTGGCTTTTCAGCTGGCTTAATTGATTATGTTTTATCAATACCTAAGTCACTTAAAATTATTGAAGCAAACAAAACAGGATTTAGTGCAGTTATGGCACATCCAGGTTGAATATGAGTTATTGGTATGGCTACATCCGGACTTTATTTTTCAATTACTCACTTTTTAATTAATAAATTTAATCTAAATACTTTAGGTAGGGGTAATAACTTAGTCGGAGAAGAAAACAAGGCAAACTTGCCAAGATCCACTAGATCAAACACAAACAAATATACATCTGATGCCGAAAGCATTATTAAGGCACTAGGCAAAAAGAACATTCAATCTATTTCCAATTGTGCTACAAGATTAAGAATTCAATTAGTGGATAATACAAAAATTAAAAAAGATTTGCTTTCTAAAATAAGTGTTGTCAAGGGACATTTAAAAGTTGCGGGTGGATACCAAATAATTATTGGTCCAACAGTTGAAATGTTCGCGGATGAAATTCAAAGATTACTAAAGAAAAAATAAAAAAATCATTCCTAATGGTTAAATTTGTACTTAAATTAGTAATGAATACTTTAAAAATTTAAAATAGATAAACAAGCAATTTTGAATTGTTTGTTTATTTTATTTTTAGAATACCTGTTTTTTCATCAATTTAAATTATTGGGATTGTAAATTGTAATTTTATTTATTAATTTTGCAAAAAGTATTTCCCTTTCACTTTCCACTACTGAATACACAATTTTGAAAAAGAGCTTTTCTTATTTATGTTAAAATTAGTTAAAGGAGAAATAGAAATGAAACAATTAAATACTTTACTAGCTAATGTAGCCATTATGGCGCAAAAAACACATAATTTACACTGGAATGTTCATGGACCATGTTTCATGGCCTACCATAAATTGACTGATGAAATTTACCTAGAACTTAATAAGTTTATTGATGAAATTGCTGAAAAAATTGCAATGCAAGGAGAACTACCATTGTCTTCTTGTGCAAGTTATATTAAGCATGCTAATATCAAAGAGTTAGAGGCCAAAAAATTTACTACAAAAGAAGTGGTAGAAATTTTGCTGGTTGATTTTACTATACTTAAAGAAAGTGTTATGGCAGTGCCTACAGCAGAAACTGTGCAACCTCTTTTAGATGATATTTTAATGTTTTTAGACAAGTATCAGTGATTTATAAAAGCATCTGTTTAAGTAAGATTTTTTTTGATAGGAGAAAAACCTTTTTGTTTTAAAAGGTTTTTTATATTATTAACAACTTGTTTTCTGTTTATTGTTCACTCAATTTCTTGAATCCGAAAAATAGTATAACCTTTATGTTCTAAAAAAGCTTGTCTAGAAAAGTCTTCTAAGTATTTATCATATCCTTGACCTTGATGGTACTTATAACCATCTACTTCAATTCCTAAGACAAAATTATTGTTAGCTTTCTCAACAAAAGCCAAGTCAATTCTTTTGGAACCAACAGGAAACTGGGTCATAATTTTAAGATCAAATGCTTTCACACTTCTTTCTAAAACAGTTAGTACTTCAGCCTCAAATTGAGATTTTAAATCGCCTTTAGTGGTATCAATTTCTATACTAGAAACTTTTTGTTTTAATTCTTGAGAGTAAATTTGCCTATCAATAGTTTTAAGATCTAAAAATTCTAATCACTTTTTAAAAACAATAAAGTTATCTGAGTAGGCTTGCCGAATTTCATGAGCAGCAACAGACTTAACTACAATCATTTTTTCTTTTGCTCTTGAAATAGCAACATTTAAAGCATGCTTACCGCCTGGAGCAGTAACATAAGTGCCCCCCATTTGGGTTGTTTTATCATAAACGATAGAAGCGATGACTAAATCGGCCTCATCTCCTTGAATATTTTCAATGTTTCTAACTAATAATTGCTCTTTTTCCATAGCTTCAAATAATTTAGGGTGATTATCAATTATTGTTTTTTCTAAGAATTGTCTTTGTTTGGAGTTAAAAGTCAACAAAATTATTTTTTTATATTTTTTGAGAAATTTTGTAGTTAAAGTAACAACTTTTTTTATTTCTTCAAAATTGACTCCTTCTTTTCAAACTCCTTTAACATTAATTACTTCGATAGCTGGTGAATCGTATTTAATATTTTGGTCAATTACTTCTAACTCTGAATTGTAAAAGTTTTTAGCTGAAAAAGACATAAGCGAAGCTCGTGAAGAACGATAGTTCTTATTTAACATAATTTTATATGTCCCTTTCTCTAAAGCATAATCTAGTAAGGATTCAGCATTTTCTGGAATATCATCTTTATCATTATCTTCATCTCTTGTTACAAATCATCTTGAGGGTTTCATTTGTTGTTGATCTCCAGCTAAAATTTTAGTTTTTGCTAAATAAATAATTGGTAGACCAATTTCTAAGAACATTTGTGATGATTCATCAAGAATAGCATAGTCAAAAAAGTTTTTCTGTCATTTGATAAACGAAGTTTCTGGAGTTGTAATAATAACAGGGAATAAATTATCAATAATTTTTTTATGTTTTTTAACAAATTTATATGGCAAAGCTCTTCCTGCTCGTACAGCGCTAGTAAACTTTTTGTAACTTTCTAGTAAACTTGTTTTACGTCATGATGTATTCTGATTCGCTTTATATTCTTGTTTTCAATAATCTACTTTATCCATAATTTTTGTCACAAGAGCATTTGCTAAAAATCTTTCATTGGATTCAAAACGCGATAAAGGTTGAAGTTTTGAATTTATGCTCATAATGCTTTTTACATCTTGATAGCTGATTTGAGTTAAGTGCTTAGTAATTTTGTCTAATTGAATTTTTTTAGTGTTTAAGATTTGAAATGCTTTTTCTGCACATTTCTTAAAATTTGAAGGGTATCATTTGAATCAACCTCATCCTTGCTGCTTAATTTTGTTAACACGGGCTAATTTCTGCTTATATATCTTCATATTTTTATTGGGACTTAATAAAGGATCATAATCTAGTCTTGGATACTTATAGCGAGGATTTAAATCAAAAAATAATTCTAAAAGTTCTTTATTTTTTTGAAAAATAGAGATTATTTCAAGAACTGTTTTGTATTGTTTATTTTGTTTAAGATTTTTTAAGGTTTTTAAAGCCCAAGTTTGTTTCTGGTCAATAATTGGTAAGTTGCTTCTTGGAGAATTATAATTTGTGCCATAAGCATCAATTTCGTTGATAAATCTTTGTAATGGTTTATAAAATTCACTTTTTTTCATTTTGTTATCATTTAAAATAAATAATGCAAAGGGGGCAATTTCTCCTAGTCTATTTTTTAAAACATCTAGAGCTGCCTTTTTTTGTGACATAACTATAGCGCTTTTATCACGATATAGAACATTAGCGATGATGTTAGCGATCACTTGAGATTTACCAGTTCCAGGAGGACCTCAAATAATAGTATTTTGTATTAAGGAAGAAGCAAGAGCTTTATCTTGAGAAAAATTAGAAGGTTGGATTCGTAAAAGTTCTTTAGATCTATTTTGCATAAAGTTCATAAGCTTGTCTATGTATGTTTTCTTGTTGGGCTCTACTTCCAAAATTTCATCTACTTCATCATTATCAATTATTGATAGCATCGTCTTGCGAAGATGTCCACCTGCAGGTTGAAATAACCCTAGTACAACTCCAGGGTGAAAATGAATTTTCTGATTTGTTATTTCCCTACGCTCTTTATTTTTAAAGCTTTCAATTAACTCTTGTTTATTGATTGTTTCACTAAGTTGAGAAGCAATTTTGTTTAAGCATTTTTCTGTATCTTGATCCTTTGTTTCAATGTTTTCGCTTATCTCATAACCTTGTTTATTAAGCAAAAAAACTAACTTTTCGTTAATGATTCAATCATCAATACTTTTGATTTCAATAGTTGCGCCATCCACTTTAGTAATTTCTACTGCTTTAAGCAAAAAAGGAGCATAAATTTCTCGATCTTTAGTTCTAATGCTTATAAAGCAAGTGGCTATGTATAATGGTCATATATTGCTAATCGTGTTAGCATCAATTACTTTTCTTTTAAATTGGTTTCATCTTGTATGAGCCTTTTGTTTTTTAGTTTCAATTTTTTCAAAAAGTTTTCTTACAGTTTTATCAAAAGTCTGAGGGTCATTTAAACCTGCTTTTTCAACTTTAAAAAGCTTTTCCTTGCACTTTTGAAAGGCTTGCACTACTTCATTCATATCTTGAGGTGCATTTAACACCTGAAGTAGATACTGCAAATCTTGCTCTTTAAGTTTGATAGTAAATTGTTTTTGAAAAAGCATGCGCTCAGCTTCTTTAAGACCAAATTTACTAAAAACATCATAAATTCATCTAGTGGTGGTTATTTTTGTGTAAATTGCTGGGTCCTTACCTTTGATATCTAAAAGGTTATTTAATAATTTGTTGTACTTGATTTGGTGCTCTTTTGTTACATTTGTATTTTCTTTTAAATCCATATATTTCCTCTTTTTACCTTTTATTAGGATAGCAAAATTATACAAAAAATAAGGTTAATCAAGTTAATATCCTTTTAATTTGAATAGTTTCATAAATTCTATTTTTTCTTGATTTCCAGACACTAATTATGCAGTTAGGCTTTTTTTATGCAAGAATGATTTTTAAACAATTAAAAAAAGGAGGTAGTACAAATTGAAACTAGGCTGAAAATAACTTATTTTTTTGTATTGAGTTAATGCATGATCCATATTTAAAATCAAAAATCCCACTTAAATATAAAAAACACCATCTTCTAAAAAATGGCGTTTAAATAACTTAGCTTTTGTCTTTGACATTCGAAATTGGAATATGTGGGTTTACTGCACTACTTAATACTTAAATAAACTTTTATTATTTTTGCTACAGTGAGATTATCTTTCCCGCTATGTTTATGTCAAATATAGAATTTAGCATTTATGTATGGATATGGATTATCTAAATCTTTAGGTGATATTTTTTTTGTAAGAACCATCATGAAATCAAAATAAGCATAATAATGTTGAAATTTAAATACACTATAAGGCAAGCCAATTACAGGATGTCCTTTGTAATCATTATTTCATCCTAATTTTTGTCATCAAGATAGTCTTTTGAATTCAACATCATTTTTAATGGCCTCGTAACTACGTGTTGAATGGACTTCACTTAGGAGTGCATCAGAAATAGTGTAAGAAACTTTGAAATTCTTTGTTTTTACTATGTTAGATTTTTTATGCTTTGCTGTCCCTTGAAATGTTATTTCATAACCTAACTCTCTATCTAAATAAGGTGTAAATCTTTTGCTAATAGTTTTTACATCAAGATCATAACCTCTTGTAAGTTGCCCTTCAATATCAGGTAAAGCATATGCTTTTACAATATTTTTTCAAGGATATTTTACATTTGATGCCTCTTTTACTTGACTCTCTGCTACATTTTCATAGATTCATTTCATTGCAGTAAAAGGTTTGAATTTAAATTCATTACTTTTTTTACTCTGTTTTTGATCTTTGTTGTACTCTTCTAGTTTTTGTGTTGAGGGTTTTTGGTCTATAAATATATTATTTAGTGCTGGTCTAAAGTCAGCAAATTGTATTTTGATTAATTTAGTTTTTTCAATGTGAAAATTCTTATGGGTGAAAAGGACTTTAAATTCTGCAAATTGTTCAGAAGCACCTTTTACTTTTTTATATGGTTTATGAAGTTGAAATTGAACTTTAAAATTTGGCTTCAAATTACTGTTTAATTTAGGAAAATCATTTGCTCAGATTTTTATTTTGCTAATAAAATCATCTTTTTCTATTCTTACATTGGTGTTTAGAGATTTAAGGTACTCTTCTACTAATGAAATCGTTTTTAAACCTCTAAGTTTTCCTGCAGCAAAATCAGAAGAAGGTATATTCATAATTTGATATAGATTCTCTCCGTTTGTTTGAACTGGAGAAAAGTGTGTCCCTAATATTGCTCTAAAATCAGCATATTTTATGCTAAATGTTTTGGTTTTATTAAATTTATTAAATGCTTTGGTCTTCTTCAAACTGCTTAGCGCTTTGGTTTTTTCCAAGTAATTTTTTCTAAGAACAATTGTTGCTTCTAATTTTAGTTCATAAACATCTATATTATCAACAGGATCGCCAATTGGAAATAATGGCACTTCCAATAATGTATACTTAGATATTTCAAAAGGATAAGGTATTTGGAACAAGTCTTCATCTTTTACAAAGTTTCTAATGCCCATTTTTCCTTTTATGTCATTAATTGAAATCTCATCATTTGCCTTTCAATTCATTATCTCATTTTCTACTTCTATTATGCTTTTTAAATGAGCATATTCATCAACTATAGCAACTTCAGCACTATTAAAGTCATAGAATTTTATTTTAAAATAATGCTTTTTAATTAAACTATCACTACGCTTAATCTCTACCCATAATCTTAGAACTTTAAAATGTTTTCCTGCTTTTCTTTGAAATTCTTTAAATTTATAATTTATGTTAAATGCCGCTTGAATTTCAGCATCATTATCTATTGTAGATGTATCATAATCCATTTTTGAAAGATCTATTTGTGCGCCCACTATTTTATTCCCTAACATTGTTTGAACTTGTTCTGCGTTTTTAGTATCAGATCATTTGTCTGTTAGTAAATGTGTTATAGGTGTATAGTCCCAATACTTAATTTTAAATAATTTGGAGGATGTTAGTGCAGTTGAATCATGTTTTATTACAACTTTGTATTCAATTTCTTTGCGTAATCTACCCAATGTATTGTTTCCTGACAAATAATATTTTGCAGAAAATCCACTTGGCAATGTTAGTGGTGGTGCACCTATCATATATTTTTGAACTTCTTTGCCTATTTTATTTTGAGAAAAATTTAAATCTTTGAATCAGTGAGAATTAGATTGTCAATCTTTAAAAAGATTTTTTGCATCTTTAAAGTTAATATATTTAACTTTAAAATTTCGCTTCCTTACAGTTTTATCTAGTAATAATTGAGCAGCAAGAGATAATTCTTTGGTTGTTGCATCAAATTTTTGAAATAAGTATTTAATTTGTACATCTTTTTTATCTTTTATTTCATTTATTTTAATTCTTTTGGGATTAATTGGAGTGTTTGAAAGTTGAAAAGCACTTAGATATGTGCCTATACTTTCATCATATTGTATTGCTTGATTTTCTGTTTTATTTATGAAAAGCATTAAAAATATTTTCAATTTGTTGAGTGGTTTTTTTGTTTGTTTTTTTAGTTGGATCAGTTGTTTTGGTTGGATCGGTTGTTTTGGTTGGATCAGTTGTTTTGGTTGGATCAGTTGTTTTGGTTGGATCAGTTGTTTTGGTTGGATCAGTTGTTTTGGTTGGATCTTTGTCACTTTCAGTAGAATTATCAGATACATCTAAATTACAACTAATCAATGTAGCAGGACCTATTACAATAGAAGCTCCTACAATAATTCCTAATAAGTATTTCTTAGTCATTATTTCTCCTTTTCTAAGTTTATATCCTTAATTATAATTCTTTTTTGTTATCTTTTGTATTACTAGAAAATCTCTATTTAACAATTTTAGAATAAAAATAGCAATCTGTGATTAACTTTTTATTGTCAAATCGTATTTACTCATTTTCCTGATTGAAAAAAAGTTACGGAATCTTGGATTTTCATTTTATTTTTCAAAATACTATCTATAAATGTTTTTAAATTTTGAGGTAAAAAATTTCTTGTTATAGTAATTACTTTGTTTGCTTGAATAATAAAACTAATTAAGTGTAATTATAAATTTTTTTCTTCCAAACTATTTAGATTGTATTTTAACAATAGTGATCACTTGATTAAAATAAGAATGGTCATTAATTATACATCTTTTATTTAAGTATTAATTTTAAATTTTGAATATTTTTGCCTATTTTAGGTTTCAACATTTTTTTTATTCTAAAAATTTTGTGAGTAAATGCACTAATTATTTTTTATATTTTTAGCACAAATAGTATTTCTTTGAGTAATAGTGATTTTGTGTAAATTGGTGCAACTTTATCTAAAAGGCTATTTAAGAATTTGCTGTACTTGCTTTAGCCTATTTTCTTAAATTTGCAGTTTCTTGTGAAGCTATACATATTTCCCCTTTTTTAGATTTAGTTAAGATGCAAAAACTATACAAAAAAAGTTGTAATAAAAATTGAAACTAGATTTAAATGCCTTATTCCTTTTTATTCAACAAATACATGATGCACACTTGAAAAATAAAGAATTCTAATTAAATATAAAAAACACCAACTTTTAAAAAATGGTGTTTTAAGAACTTGGCTTGTATCTTTTATGCTGGGTTAGACTTTTTAAAGAAGACTTTTATTTCTTTAGATACAGCCAACTCTTTGTTTTACCATTACTTTTAGTCTCTTTTCTACTATTCTTATGTTAAAGAATCATTTTAAGAAGTATGTAAGTTTTAGGTGTATTAACTTTTTCAATCCTTTGCACAAGGTACATTCTTCAATCAAAATAATAATGATATTCTTTAGAAAATTTAAGTAAATCATAAGAAATAGCAAGTATACGATGTTCATTATAACTTTCTTCTCATCCAAAGGAAGTGTAATTTATTTTGTGTAAACTCAAATTCTCTTTATTAATTTGATTTACCAAAATGACAAATTTATTATATATAAAAAAAGAGTACAACAAAAATAACTTTTAAAGTTTATGTAATACTCTTTTGTCTTTTGTTATATTTATAAATTAAATTACACTTCTATATCAAATATAATGGATAACTGGTTTAAAATTATGCCTCAATTGTGAATTGGCTTACTTCATTTTTTAGTAGTTTGAGCAATTGATAAATAGAGTGACTTGTTCAAAGATTTTTCATTTGAAAAACTAGATTTATTTTGGTATATTTTCTAATATTTCTATTTAAATTTTCAATGGGGTTTGTTGTATAAATAAGCTTTCTAATTTCACTAGGATAGTTAAAATATGTTGTTAATTCCTCAATATTTTTTCTCCATGATTTTGTGGCATAAGCATATTTATTATTTCACTTACTCTCAAAATAATCTAACCCTTGAAGTGCTTGATCAAGATTTGAAGCTTTATATATTTTTTTCATATCATTGCAAAAATCTTTAAGATCTTTATAATTTACATGCTTGGTGCTGTTTCTAATTTGGTGAACAACACATTTTTGAATATCGCTTTTTGGAAATACAGCTTTTATAGCCTTAGAAATTCCTGGTAAATTATCAGAAGCCACAATTAAAATTCTTTTAATTCCCCTATCCTTCAGATCATTTAATACTGTTAACCAGTATTTTGAAGTTTCAGATTCTCCAATGTAAAAACCTAAAACTTGTTTCATTCCGTTCATTGTAATGCCCATTGCAATGTATACTGAAACCTCTTTTGAATAACCATCTTCTCTAGTCTTAAATCTCATACCATCAATGAAAAACAGTTGCATATGTTTTCTCTAATCTTCTAGTTTTAAATTCCTCGATGTCAGGCATTACTTTGTCTGTTATTTTACTGATTGTTGTTGGATCTAATCCAAAGCCATATATTTCATGAATAGTATCTGAAATGTCTCTTGTACTAAGACCCTTGGCATACATAAAAATCACTTTACTTTCAATTTGGTTAATTGAAGTTTGATTCTTTTTAATTAGTTGTGGTTCAAAACTACCATCCCTATCTCTGGGAATACTTATTCTAGAATCTCCAAGAGATGATTTAACAGTTTTATTAGAGTAACCATTTCTATAATTTTTATTATCACTCAGATGATTTTTTTTGTAACCTAAGTGCATATCTAATTCAGCTTTTAAGGCTGATTCAATTGGTTTAGCTATAGATTTTATGACATCACTCATCATTTCCTCTGCATTTTTCATGGGAATATTGTGCTTTTTCATTAAATCATATAACTCATCACCAAAATCTTTTTCTTTTTTCATAATAAAACATCCTTTCTATAATTATTTCATATTTTGAGATAGTCATTAAGGATGTTTACACAAAATTATTTACAATACCCATCCAAAAGGTCTATTTAACATCCATTTTTTCAAATCTTCATCATTCTTAACATCATCATAAGTACTTTTGGATGTAGTCTCACTTGGAAGCGCATCGAGAATAGTGTAAGTTATTTTGAATTTCTTGTATTTAGTTATTTGCGAGTTTGTATGTAGGATGTCCCTTTCATTTCTAATTATAAACTTAAATTTCTACCTTCATAAGGTACAGTCCTTGTGTTATTAACTATTGTACATAAAACATGACCATTTGTATTAACATCTGCTAATTTTAATCTTTCTACATCTTCTTTTCATATTCCCAATCTTTTGTATTTCTTTGCTCTATTTTCATAGATTCATAACATTGCACCAAAAGAGTTATCTTTATAAGTGTTTATACCTAGTGTTTGTTCTTTAGATAGTTTGTGTGTTGAAGGAGTTTGGTCTTTAAACACATTATCATATATTGACCTAAAGTCAGCGTATTTTAACGTGATTTTTTAAGGATTTTTTTCAATGTCAAATTCTTTATGTGTGAAAATGACTTTCAATTCTATAGATTGATGAATTGCATTTTCTACTTTTTCATATTTTTTATTTAGCTGGATTTCATCTTTAAAATTATTTTTCAAATCAACTTTTAATTTTGGGAAATTATGTTCATTTAATCCTGCCTTAGCAAGAAACAAATCTTTTGACATTCTTGTTTCTGTAGACATAGATTGAAAGTTCTTTTCTACATCTTCAATTGTCTTGTGCTTTTAATTATTCCTTTTGACAAATTAGAAACCAACCGATCAACTAATTCATATATTTGAACTGTTTTTGGGTATCTTGCTAGAGCTACTCTCAAATCTACATATTTGATGTTGAATGTTTTGGCTATTTCTAAATTACTGTCCTTATGAAGAATTGTTGCTTCAAAAGTTACTTTATGCTTATCTGTGCTGTCAACAGCATTACCAAGTGGCAATGGTGTTTTTAATAATTTTTACTTAGATATTTTAAATTGAAAAGGAAGCGAAAATAATTGTTCGCCTGTTGCAAAATTTCTAATCCCTATTTTTGTTTTTTATGTCGCTAATTAAAATTAGGCTATTTATATTTCAGTCTTTGATATCAGACTTTACTTGAGTTATGGTTTTTTGAGCTTTTTGATGTGTAATAGCTGCTTTGGCATTCACAAAGCTAGGATATTTTATTTCAAATGGATGATTTTGTATTAAAGCACTAGCTTTTTTTCTTGATTTTGGCTATTAACTTCATAGTTGCAAAATTGGTTGTTCTTGTTGATGTTTAAAATTCTTGAAATTCGTAATTTATGTTCAATTTATTTGGAATTTCAACATAATTACTTATTGCATCATCATAACCTACAATAGAAAGATCAACAACGACTAGTTTAGATGCTGTTATTTTTTGAATTTGCTCTCCATTTTGAGTGTTAGACCATCTATTTGTTAGCAATTGTGTTATTGGATGATAGTCCAAATACTGAATTTTAAATAATGTTGAGGATGTTATTCCAGATGAATCATGTTTTATGATAACTTTGTATTCAAACTCTTTTTACAATCTGCAGATACACTATTTTTTGAACAATAATATTTTGCAAAAAATCCATTTGGTAAACTAAATGATGGTAGCCTATTTAGATCTTTTTGAACTTCTTGATCTATTTTACTTGTTGAAAAATTCAAATCTTTAAATCAGCAAGGATTATATTATAAATTTTTAAAAATATTTTTTATTGTTTGAAAGTCAATATACTTAACTATAAAATTATGTGTTTTTTCAATTTTATTTAAAACTAATTTAGCTGTAAGAGACAATTCTTTAGCTGTTGCATCAAATTTTTGAAGTAAACAACGAATTTTCGCACCTTTTTTGTCTTTTATTTCATTTATCTTAATTCTTCTTGGATCAATTGGAGTGTTCGGGTATGCAAAATCTTTTAGATATAAATCTATGCTTTCATCATATCCTAATTCTTGATCTGATATGCTTCTGACCAAAACATCTAAAATACTTTTAGTTTCTTGAGTAGTTTTTTGATTTATCTTATCAGTTGGATCTGTTGTTGTCCTAGCTAAACTAGTTGAGTGCTCATCTTCTTTATCATAATTATTAGATGTATTTGAATTACAACTAACTAACTAACTAACGCAATAGGGCCTATGGTAATTCCTAATAAATATTTCTTAGTCATTATCCTTTTTTTTAATGTATTCGTCTCATTATAGTTATTTTTTTGGGAATAAGATTCATCTAAAACAATATTAAATTTTAAAACCGCAGCATGAATGACAATTGTAATTTCAAATGAATTCTATCTTCAAATTTTTAATTCAGTGCTTTATATTGATGCTTTCACTCAATTGAGAACTAATTTTGTCTAAGCGTTTTCTTGTATCTTGATTCTTTGCTTTAATGTTTGTGCTTGTTCCATAATCTTCCTTATTTTCATGATTGAATCCATTTTATTAGTGTGCCGCTCGCTTTAGTAATTTCTACTACTTTAAGAAAAAAAGGTATAAACTTCTCTATCTCTAGTTTTATATCGTAAAGCAAGTAGATACATATAGTGGTAATATATTGGTAACTGTTTTAGCATCAATTACCTTTCTTTGAAATTGGTTTTATTTTCAGAAATCTTTTTGTTTCTTCGCTTCAATATTTCAAAAAGTTTGTTTATAGTTTAATGAAATGTTTTAGGCACATTCAAACTCATTTTATCAACTTTCAAAATTTTTCCTTGTAGTTTGGAAAAGATTATACTACTTAATTCATATTTTAATGTGCATTCAAAACTTGGAGTAGATACTGAAAATTCTGCTCTTTAAGTTTGATGATAAATTGTTTTAAGAAAAGAATGCATGCACCTTCTTTCAAATCCATATAACCCTTTTTTGACTCTTATTAAGATAGTAAAATTGTGCCAAAAATAAGGTTAATCAACTGAATATTATTTTAACTTGAATAGTTTTATAAACTTAATTGTCCCTAGATTTAAAGATATTAATTATGTATTTCAGGATTTTTATATACTATTACCATTGTAAAAATTTAATACGTAAATTATTCATTTTCTATTGAGCTAAAAAATTATGCACATTTAAAAATTTAAAAATTTTCTTTATATCTCCCAAATGCCTTCTTCTAAAAAAATGTGTTTCAAAAATTGAGTTTTTATTTTTTTCATTATGAATCAGAGACCATAGGTTTGTTAGACTTTTCAAAATAGAATCTTACTTCTTGAGTTGCTATCTTATCCACAATCTTATATTTGGCAATCATTAGATATTGAATTGTAAGATTTTTTCCCGATATTTGTGTGTTAAATAACCATTTTAACAATTATGTATAGTTTAAATTAATTACTAATATCTTTTGCTGATAGAAATGTTTCATCAAAATATACATAATTATTCTCTAGAAAATTTTAGTAAATATAAGAAACACAAATTATCTTATTGGAGACTTCTTTTTGTGAAGTTAATTTTCTAAGATCCCTATTATTCTGAATTTCTTCATATTTAGGTTTTGACTTAATTTTATTTGGGGCTGTAAAGTATTTTGAAAAACTTTCACTTAAACATTTTTGATTCATTATGTATTACTGACCCATGCATTTGTATTTCAAAACCTAAATTTTTGTTTGCATATTGTATAGTCTTTGCACTAACAATTCTTGCTTGTAATTCATAACCATCTATATTAACATTCACTAATTTTAATCTTTTTGTAATATTTTCTCATAGTCTCATTTTTTTGTCTTTTTTTACTTTATCGTTATAAATTCATAACATTACAGCATTAGGTTTATTTATATAAGTAGTTCCACCTAGTTTTTGTTCTTCGGATAGTTTTTGTATTGAGGGTTCTTGGTCTTTAAAAATATTATTTAATGCTGGTCTAAAATCTGGATATTTTAACGTGATTGTTTCAGGGAAATTTTTTTCAATGTCAAATTCTTTATGTGTGAAAATAATTTTAAATTCTATAGATTGGTCAACTGCATCTTCTATTCTTTCATATTTTTTATTAAGTTGTCATTGCGCTTCGAAATTATCTTGCAAATTAGTTGTTAATGTAGGGAAACTATTTTGATTTACTCCTATCTCTTCAATAAAATATCTTTCTGGCGTTTTTCCTTGTGTATCCATATTAATGAAGTTTTTTTCCACATCTTCAATTGTTGTTTTACTTTTTATTATTCCTTTTGAAAAATCAGAAGATTTCTGATCGACTCATGTATATGTATTAACTTTGGGATATCTAGCTATAACTGCCCTAAAATCTACATACTCTACGCTAAATTCCTTGGCTATTTCTAGTTTGCTTTGCTTATGAACGATCGTTGTTTCAAAAGTTACTTTTTGTATATCCGTAGTATCTTGAGGAGGATCAAGTGGAAATGGTGTTTTTAATAATTTGTACTTAGATATTTCAAAATCAGGAGGCAATGCGAAAAGGCTTTCATCTATTGCAAAAGTTCTAATTCCCATTTTTGCTTTTATGTCATTAATTGAAATTAAACTATTTATAGTTCAATCTTTTATGTCAGGCTCTACTTGAGTTATGGTTTTTGATTTAACCTTTTGATTTACAATAGCTGCTTCAGGAGCGCTAAAATCATAGAATTTTATTTCAAATGGATAATTTTTAACTAAATCACCATGTTTAATTTCTGCTATTAATTTTAGAATTTTATAATTTGTTTTTCTTGTGGTCATCACATCTACTGTTTGAAATTCTTGAAATTTATAATTTATGATAAAATTATTTTTAATTTCAATATCATTTTCTATTTTAGATGTATCATAATTAATTTTCGAAAGGTTAATGTTTGCATCTCTTGTTGTAACTCCTAAAATTGTTTTCATTTGCTCTACACTTTTAGCACTAGATAATGTTTTATCTATTAGTAAATGTGTTATAGGTGTATAGTCCAAATACTTAATTTTAAATAGTGTTGAGGATGTTAGTGCAGATGAATCATGTTTTATAATAGCTTTGTATTCAAACTCTTTATACAATCTATTAGTTGTATCCCTTTTTATCAAAAAATATTCTACAGAAAATCCGACTGGTAATGCAAATGTTGGTATGCCAACCTTATTTTCTTGAACTGTTTGACCTATTTTCTCTGAAGATAGCAAAGAATTTATTTCTGTAAATCAACGGGAATTAGATTTTAAATTTTGAAACACATTTTCTATTGTTTTAAAGTCAACATATTTAATTTTAAAATTATGATTTTTTATAGTGTCATTTAAAAATAGTTTAGCAGTAAGAGACAATTCTTTAGTAGTTTCATCAAATCCTTGAAATAAATAGCGAATTGTTGCATCTTTTTTATCTTTTATTTCATTAATTTTAATTCTTTTGGGATTAATTGGACTGTTTGGATATTCGAAATTTTCCAGATATAATTCTATACTTTCATCATATCTTAATTCTTGATCTGCTATGCTTCTAGCCAAACCATCTAGAATACTTTGGTCTTTTTGAGTAGTTTTTTCATTCGTTGTTGTAGTTGGATCTGTTGTCTTAGTTTTATCTGTTGTTGCAGTTGGGTTTGTTGTCTTAGTTTGATCTGTTGTTGCAGTTGGGTTTGTTGTCTTAGTTTGATCTGTTGTTGCAGTTGGGTTTGTTGTCTTAGTTTGATCTGTTGTTGTAGTTAGGTCTTTGTTTTCTTTAACCGAATTATCAAATGTATTTGAATTACAACTGACTAATGTAACAAGACCTACTAGTGCAATAGAACCTAAGGCAATTCCTAATAAATCTTTTTTTGTCATTATTTTCTCTTTTTTTAATCTCTTTTGTATTATAGTTCTTTTTTTTGTTTGTTAATAATATTTATAATATTATGTCAACGGCAAGTTAAAAGGTAACGCTTTTTATAAAATTAATAAAGAGGTAGAAATGAAGTTTATAAATAAAACAGCTTTTAGACTAGATGTTATAAGAACTTATTATAAAAGAGGACAGAACCTTACTAAAACACAACTTGTAAGGAAAATGGGAATAAGTAGAAAAAGCTTATATCAGCATTAATAATTACAGATAAAAGAACCTGCTTTTGAAATGGTTTAGAAGCAAATAGTCATGTAGCTAAAATCATAAAAAACCTAGACATTGAAATCTTTTCTTCATCTGATCCAACATCTAAACCCAATGTTGAAAGATCATTTCGTAATTCACAACAGCTTTTTCCCATGTTATTCAACACTCTTAAAATTATGTCCTTTAAACAAATGAATAAAAATAAGGAACTCATAATTCAGGAATACAATCAATACTATAATAAAAACAAAACCATTACCGAATCATCATTTATTGATTATCCAGTTTCTGAAATTGATGAAAAGCTTAATTTTAAAATTCAAAGGAAGGTCACAAAAGGGAACTTTGTGTCTATTAGTGAAAAAAAATATGCTCCTTTTAATGACACGAATCAGAGAATAATTATGAATGATGACATCAAAATAACAATTTATTCAAGTGATATCAATAACTTATTTATCTTAATAAATTCTAAAAGAATATTTTTAAAGGAATTGAGTGATGCAGAAATCATTGAACCAGTTACTAGAGAATATAAAAAATTAGAATTCGAAAAAAGAAAGCAAATGAGTTTTAATAATATGCTTGACAAGAAACTTATAAAATTAAATAAAAAAGAGATAGAAATTAACATTATCTTAAACAAATTGAAAAAAGAAAAAGAAGACTTAATTTCTTCTATATAATTAAGTAAAAGTGTTACCTTTTAACTTGCCATTAACATTTTTGTTTTGTTAATAATATTTTTAATATTAATTCCATATTTAATTGGATTTATATAAAAAATGTAAAGACTGATGCTTTACAATTTTTCATTGTCAAATTATATTTACTCGCTTGACTGGCGGCGTCAAAAAATATATTTATGTTTTTACTTATTGCCTTCCTCTAGAAATTTTAAAAATTTTATAAATTCATTAATCATTTTCTATGTCTTTTCATAAATATTATTTCTTTCAATTTTTATGAAACGCTACAGTTCTACTTAAATTTTAATATTCTAAAACATTTAAAGTGCTATCTACCGTGTTTGTAGAGAATTTTTACTTTTTTTGATATTTTTTCACCCATGAAATTACTTTTTTGCCAAATTCTAAATTCAATAACTAAATATGGTTTAGTGCTATAGGTTGCATACTGTACAACGTAAACTTTTCAATTTAAATCAGGAAATCGATTAATAAATCCTTCAACTTGAGATTTCTTGATAGAAATATCAGCAAAACCATTATCATATTCTAATTTAATTGGGGTATCGAGTTTTAAATTTTGCTCAGGATCCACAAGGAATTTCTTAAATTCTTTCTCTATTAATGCATCTCTCAAATTAATTCCTGTTTGAATTGAATCTGGAATTGCATCAATGATGCTGTAAGATATTTTAAATTTCTTTTTCCTCACTATCTTGGATTTTAAGCGTAGCGCTATCCCTTGCATTTCTATTTCAAAACCTAATTTCTTATCTTGAAAAAGTGTAAGTTTTTTACTAATAGGTCTTATGGTTAAATAGTAATTTTTTTGAAGGTTTGGTATATTGTTATTATTAGCTAAAGCGTATTTTCTTATAGCTTTATTTCAGGTTATAGTATTTAAAGAGTTTATGTTTGGTATATTATTATAAATTCATTCCATTGCTTTCAAGGGTTTATCCTTAAATTCATTACTTTTTTTACCTCTTTGACCTGGTTGATCTTGATTCTGATTGTATTCTTTTAGCTTCTCTGTTGAGGGTTTCTGGTCTTGGAATATATTATCAAGCACTGGTCTAAAGTCAGCATATTTTAAAGTAATCAACTTAGTTTTTTGCATTGTAAAGTCCTTATGAGTGAAAATTACTTTAAATTGTATTGATTGATCAAATCCATTTTCTACTTTTGCATATGGTCTATTAAGTTGAAATTCTACTTTAAAATTATTTTTAAAAATATTTTTTAATTGTGGGAAATCTTCTTCCTGTATGTTCGTTTGTGTAATGAAATTGGCTTTTGACATTTTTGTGTTATCCATATTCAAAAAGTTATTTTCTACATCTTCTATTGTTGCAAAACTTTTAATTTTTCCGTTTTCAAAATCAGAATTTGTTAATTCTAACAATTCGTATGAATCAAGTTTCAAATGTTGTGCTAATATTGCCCTAAAATCAACATACCATATGCTAAATTTCTTGGTTGTTTCTAAATTACTTTCCTCGTGAAGAATTGTTGCTTCAAAAGTTACTTTATACCTATCTATCCTATCAACAGCATTACCAAGTGGAAATGGTGTGTTTAATAATTTGTACTTAGATATTTTAAATTGAGAAGGAAGCGTGAATAATTGTTCGCTTGCTACAAAAGTTCTAATCCCCATTTTTGTTTTTATGTCGTTAATGGAAACTAGGCTATCTTTAGCTCAATCTTTGATTTCAGGTTCTACTTGAGTTATGGTCTTTAGTTGAGCTTTTTGACTTGTTATAGCTGCTTTAGCATTTCTAAAATCATGGAATTTTATTTCAAATGGATGTTTTTTAACTAAATCGCCATGCTTAACTTCTGCTATTAATTTTAGAACTTGAAAGTTTCTTTCTAGTTTTTTTTCAAATTTTTTGAATTTATAATTTATGTTAAATTCCGCTTGAATTTCAGCATTATTATCTATTGCAGATTTATCATAATCAATTTTTGAAAGATCAATTGGTTCACCTACTTTTTTTGTTCCTATTATTTTTTCAATTTCCTCCGCACTTTTAACAGTGGACACCCTATTTGTTATTAGTTTTGTTATAGGCATATAGTCAAAATACTTAATTTTAAATATTGTTGAGGATGTTAACCCTGAAGAATCATGTTTTATTTCAACTCTGTATTCAAATGTTTTGTATAGTTTGTTTGCTTGAGATGTTATTTCATTTTTATATGAATAATACTTTGCAGAAAATCCTTTTGGTAAATCAAATTTTTGTGTACCTAGTATGTCTACTGGTTCTAACATAATACCTATTGAATCTATAGAGCCTAAACCTGATATCCTTGTAAATCACTTCGAATTAGACTCTAAATCTTGAAAAGCACTTTTTGCTTTTGTGAAGTCAATATATTGAACTTTAAAATCTTGTTCTTTAGTAGCATTTTTTAAAATTAACTTAGCAGCAAGGGATAATTCTTTAGTTTTCTCGTCAAATCCTTTAAATAAATAACGGATTGTTGTATCTCTTTTATCTCTTATTTCATTTATCTTAATTCTTTTTGGATTAATTGGAACACTTAAATATTTATTTGATAGAGAACCTAGGTATTCTTTTATTTCACTATCATATTTTATCTTTTGGTCTTTTATATTACTTTTTAAGAAATCGAAAATATTTTCGTTTTTTTTAGTTGTTTTTTTAATTTCTTTAATCGGGAAATCTGTTTTGCTTGTTGGACTTTTTGTTTCTGTTGGACTTTTTGTTTCTGTTGGACTTTTTGTTTCTGTTGGACTTTTTGTTTCTGTTGGACTTTTTGTTTCTGTTGGACTTTTTGTTTCTGTTGGACTTTTTGTTTCTGTTGGACTTTTTGTTTCTGTTGGACTTTTTGTTTCTGTTGGACTTTTCTTTTGAGTTATAGTTTTTTTATTATCTTTATTGTATTCTTGTGTACTGCAACTAATTAACGTGGAAAATCCTAATAAAATTAAACCTCCCAGGCCACTTCCTAATAGATATTTTTTATTCATTTTTTCTCCCTTTAATATGATTATTATCTGGACATAAAAATTATATTTTTTTCATTAACTTTTCTGAATCTCTAACTTTTATTTATTAAGGATAAAAGAAATATAAAATTTTATAATTTCATAAAAATTTAGAATAATCTTTTAAGTTATTTATTAATAATATTTACATATTTCATTTTTGAAATAAATGATTTGAAGATGTTTCAGTTCACAAAAGAAGTAATTATATTTTTTATTTTTTATATTCCAATTATGGTCTTCCAAAAAAGCTAAAATATTTTGAATTTTTCTATTGTAAATCCATCTATTTTGACGATTATTTATTTCATCTTTTATTTAGGCAAAGACAATATAAAAGAAATAATTTGTGGTATTTTTGTTTTTTAATTTACAATTCTATTAGAAGGACAATTACTCAAGTGGCTGAAGAGGCACCCCTGGAAAGGGTGTAGTAGAGAAATCTAGCGAGGGTTCAAATCCCTCATTGTCCGCCATATGTAACCAACACCTACTACTAGTTTTAACTAATCAAAATTAAAATCTTATTTTTCCTTTTTATCGATAAATTGTGATGGAGTTCATGCAATAATTAAATATAGCTTAAAATTTAACAACTTATATAGTGTGCAGAACAAATTAGGATAAATGTAGGAAGTAAGATTTAACTAATCATAATTTATTTGAAGTGATAGAATAGTGATAAATCCATGTATTTTGTCATTTTAATTAAGTTACTTTGAATAATTAACACTTAGATATAGCATTTTTTCTAAAAATTAACTATTTCATTTAACATTTCATATGAATTCAATTGATAATCAATTTTCTAAAGGAGATAAAAATCCGAACTTTGTTTAAATAAATATGAAAAATGTATGTTTAAAATAAAAAAATAGTTAAAAAAACTTATAATAAAACTAAAATGAGTAAATTAGTAATTAACAATCTTCATGTTCAAGTAGAAAATCAAAAGGTACTTAAAGGGATTAATGTGGAATTCCAGACCGGTAAAACTTATGCTTTAATAGGACCTAATGGACAAGGCAAGTCAACTCTTTTATCTGCAATTATGGGAGATCCTGATTTTAAAATAAGTCAAGGCAAAATTTTTTTAAATGATTTTTGTATAAATGATTGACCTGTGGATAAAAGAGCACAAAAAGGTATTTTCTTAGGAATGCAGTATCCAGCAGAAATTGCAGGAGTAAAAAATGTAGATGTAATTAAAACGGCTTTAAATAAGAAAAATAGCATGCCTCAGTCGATGTTAGGTGTTTATGCTCAGTTGCTGCAGCTAACCAAGCAGCTGCATGCCAGTGCTTCTCTTTTGGATAGAGATCTTAATGTTGGTTTTTCTGGTGGTGAAAAAAAGAAAAATGAAATTTTGCAAATGTTGATGCTAAAACCTCAATTTGCTTTTCTAGATGAAGTGGATTCTGGTCTTGATGTTGATTCTATTTTAGCAGTTGCTCATAAACTCAAACAGGAACAAACAAAAAATAATGCCTTAATAATTGTATCTCACTACCAAAAATTGTATAAAATTATTAAACCTGATGTAGTTTTAATAATGAAAAATGGTCAAATAGTTCAAAAAGGAGATTATGAATTATTGATGCATACTCTAACTAAAGGTTTTACTGGTGATATTACAAATGAATAAGAATAAAAGGGTTATACATAAAAATGATGAATTATCTCTAAAAAACTTTGTAGGAGAGATTTATTTTGCCTCAGATGTACATCAGGTTTTTATTTCTATTTTTTTAAATTCTCAAGTGATTTTTAAACTTGAACACAGCATAGATTTTATTTTTGTGCATAATAAAGGTAGTAGCAAAAGTCAGATAACTTTTGAGCTTCTAAAACAAGGAGTTGAAACTAATATCAAAGAAATTGTGCTTACTACTCATAATTATTTTTTTCAAAAAAAATTAACAATAAAGCACCTTAACAAAAAAACTATTTCCAATTATCATTTTTGCGGTATTGCCATAAACAAATCTAGTTTGGACATAACAGCCAAATCGATAATAGAAAAGTACATGAGTCAAAGTGAGGCTCATCAAGTCTTAAAGATTATTACTGATGATATGGCAAGAGGTAGAGGAGAACCTGGATTACTTATTGATGATTTTAATGTTAAAGCTTCTCATGGTAATTCAATTGGTCAAATAAGTGATAGGGATCTTTTTTACTTGCAAACAAGAGGTATTAGTCAACATGAAGGCAAGTGGATGATTATTAAAGGACATCTTAAAACAACATTAGCTACATTAGCACAAAATCATCAACAAACAATTCTTGCACAGCTTCAAGAACAACTAGGAGGTTCTTATGGACAATAAAGAATTATATCGGTCAATTATAATAGCAAACTCAAGAGATCCAAATAAAAAGATTAAAGCCAAGATCTTAAATGCTTGTAAAATAAGAAATAGTTTATCAACTTGTAATGATAATTTTGAAGTTTTTCTAAAAAAATCAAATAAAATTATTAATAGCATTAATTTCCAAGGTGAAGGATGTGCTATTTCCACAGCTGCTCTTAATTTGTTAGCTAATTATTTAGAAAAAGAAACTATCGAAAAAGGAATTAATTTCATTTTGAACTATAAATCTATGGTACAAGGCAAAAAGTTTGATCCAACTCAAATGAAAGATCTAATTGTTTTTCAAAATGTGCATAAACATTGAAATAGAGTAGAATGTGCTCTTATTGGAGCTAACATAATTTTAACTATTTTAGGATATGATGATGAAGGGAAAAATTTTGAAGCAGACAAGTAAAGAGTATAAATTTGGTTTTTACGATGGTGATGTATCTTTTGCTAAATTGCCTAAAGGTCATTCTAGAGAAGTGGTAAAAAAAATATCTCAGTTAAAAAATGAACCTTCATGAATGACTGAAATTAGGCTTCAAGGTTATGAACAGTTTCAAAAAATGCCTATGCCACAGTGAGGTCCGGACCTTTCGAGTATTGATTTTGATAACCTTACTTATTTTATTCGTCCAACAAATAAAATTGTTGATAAATGAGAAGGGGTGCCATTAAAAATTCGTCAAACTTTTAAGAAATTGGGTATAGGTAAAAAAGAACAGGAATGACTAGCTGGCATGGCTACTCAGTATGATTCAGAGATGGTCTATGCAGCTGCTAAAGATGAACTCCAAAAGTTAGGGGTGATTTTCGAATCTACAGATGTAGCAGTTCAAAAATACCCTAAACTTGTGCAAAAATACTTTGGTAAAATCATTGATGCCAAACATAATAAATTTGCTGCTTTAAATACTGCTTTCTGAAGTGGTGGAACATTTATTTATATCCCGCCTAATGTTGTTCTAGATAGACCATTGCAATCTTATTTTCGAATTAATTCTCGTTTATCAGGTCAATTTGAGCGTACTCTTATTATTGTTGATGAAAAGGCTAAAGTTGATTACATTGAAGGATGTACTGCACCAGTTTTTACAACAAATAATTTACATGCAGCAGTTGTTGAAGTTTTTGTCAAAAGAAGTGCTCAATGTAAGTACACTACAATTCAAAACTGGTCAAATAATGTTTATAATTTGGTGACTAAATCAGCTGATGTAGCTGCTAATGGTAGTATGGAGTGAATTGATGGTAACTTAGGATCTAAAGTAAATATGAAATATCCTTCCTGCATTTTGCGAGGTGAATATGCAAGAGGTAATACTCTTAGCATTGCCATTGGTATGGGCAAAGATGTTTTTCAGGATGCAGGAGCTAAAATGATTCACCTAGCTAATTACACCCAGTCAACTATTTTATCTAAGTCTGTGGCAGGCAATGGTGGCAGCGTTAATTATCGAGGTACAGTTGTGCATGATGCAAAAATTAAAGGCGCTAAATCTAAAGTGGAATGTGATACGATGATTTTAGATCAAGCATCTCGTAGTGATACTTTACCCACTAATATTGTGGCTAATAATTCATCTTTTATTGAACACGAGGCTGTCGTTTCTAAAATTTCAGATAGACAAGTATACTACCTACAATCTAGAGGTTTAAGTGTTGATGAAGCAAGAGAAACCATCATTATGGGTTTCATCGAACCTTTTGCTAAAGAAATCCCTCTAGAATATGCCTCAGAATTAAATGCTTTAATTAAAATGGAAATGGAAGGAGATATTGGTTAAACAATTAACTAATAATTAAAAAATATGACATTTAGAAAATACTTAAAAAACCTTTTAGAGGAAAAATCAAAACAAGAAAAAAAACGTATTCTTTTTGTGGATGGTAATGATACAAGAGCTAGAAAGGCAGCTATTTTACATTTAGAAGACAACATATTAGAACCCATACTTTTGTGTAAAAATCATGAAGAAGCTAAAAAAATTAATGGACCTACAATCGTGATGGAAGATTGAAAAACCAAGGAAAAAGAAGAAATTTTAATAAAAAAATACTTAGCTAAAAGAAAAGGTAAAGAAACACTTGACCAAGCTAAAATGGCAATTCAACAAAAACCAGTTTTTGCTATGTTAATGTTAGAACTACAAGAAGTAGATGGAGTTTTAGGTGGTTTAGAAGATCCTTCTGCTGTTATTCTTTCAGCTGCTTTTAAGGTAGTTGGACCTAAAGTTAACACCAAAACAATCTCTTCCATTATGTTGATGGAGAGAGCACAAGAGTGATACATTTTTTCTGATATTTCAGTTAACATTACTCCAACTAAAGAACAACTTGTGGAAATTGCTATTAATGCTTCTGACTTTGCTCAAACAATTGACTTTAAAACAAAAGTAGCTTTTTTATCTTTTTCAACATCTCAATCAGCTGTTCATGAGCGCTCTAACATGGTGCGAGAAGCGACAATTAACTTCAATAACAAGTACCAACCTAAATATACAGCTATTGGGGAAGTGCAATTTGATGCTGCTTTTTCACCTGAAATTAGGAAACAAAAATACAAGGATGAAGGGTTTAAAAAGAATCCTACAATATTTGTATTTCCTTCTTTAGAAGCAGGGAATATTGGCTATAAAATTGCTCAAAGAATGGGTGGTTTTGGAGCAATAGGACCGATTTTAACGGGGGTTCAAAAACCAGTCAATGATCTTTCAAGAGCGGCTGAAACTAGTGATGTTTATAATACTGCCTTGCTCACAGCACTTCAAGCATATAACTAAAATCTAAAAATTTTAAAATTAGTTTAAAACCTTTTTATGACTCTTAAGAAAGAGTATAATTTAAGTAATAAGAACAAAAAGTTAGGTTAGGAGAAATATGAATTTTAAACAGTGAGACGGTTTCAAGGGACAAACTTGAAAAAAAGATATTGATGTAAGAAGTTTTATTCAAGAGAATTACCAATCATATGAAGGTGACGCTACTTTTTTAGCCCCGCCTACTAAGGCTACAACCAAATTGTGAGACAAGATAATGGAGTACTCTAAAGAAGAACGAAAAAGAGGAGGAGTCTATGATGCTGATGAGACAGTTGTTTCTAGCATCACTTCTCACCAAGCAGGTTACATTAATAAGGATTTAGAAAAAATTGTTGGTTTACAAACTGACAAGCTTTTCAAAAGGTCCATTATGCCTTATGGGGGAATTAGAATGGCATTTAAAGCCAACAAAGTTTATGGCTATAAAGTAGATCCCCAAATAATTGATATTTTTACTAAGTATCGCAAAACTCACAACCAAGGAGTTTTTGATGCTTATGATGAAGAAATTAGAGAAGCTAGAAGAACAGGCGTAATAACTGGTCTACCTGATACTTATGGTCGAGGAAGAATTATTGGTGATTATCGTCGTTTAGCTTTATATGGAGCCGATGTTTTAATTGCAGATAAAAAGGATCAATTCAAGGAAGTAGGAATGGTATTTTCTGAAGATATGGTTAAAAGGCGTGAAGAAATTTCAGAAGAAATTAGAGCTTTAGAAGACATTAAAACACTTAGTGGCTTTTATGGTTTAGATGTTTCTAAACCTGCTAAAAATACTCAAGAAGCAGTACAATGAATTTACATGGCCTACCTTGCTGTTATTAAACAAAATAATGGAGCAGCCATGTCTTTTGGTCGCGCAGAAGTCTTTTTAGACATATACATCCAAAGAGATTTACAAAATAAACTTATAACTGAAAAAGAAGCACAAGAGTTAATTGATCATTTAGTAATGAAATTAAGAATTGTCAAGTTTATGCGCCCTGAAGAATACAATGCTATTTTTTCTGGTGATCCTGTTTGAGCTACATGAACACTTGCAGGTCAAGGCATTGATGGCCGTACTCTAGTTACTAAAACTACTTACCGGGTAATTCATACTTTAGCAAATATGGGACCAGCACCAGAGCCCAATCTAACTATTTTATGATCCCAAAATTTACCAGTTAATTTTAAAAACTTTTGTTCTCAATACTCAATTATGTATTCTTCTTTACAATATGAAAATGATGATATTATGCGCCAAACTCATGGTGATGATTATGCTATTGCCTGTTGTGTTTCACCTATGAAAATTGGTGAACAAATGCAGTTTTTTGGAGCTAGAACTAACTTACCAAAAGTGCTTCTATATGCAATTAATGGTGGTAAAGATGAAATCAAAGGCAACCAGGTGTCTCCTGGATTTTCAGCACTAACTTCTAATGATGCACTTGATTATGAAGAAGTAATGGCAAAGTATAAGCAAATGCTTAAGTGAACTGCTGAAATGTATGTAAGAGCATTGAACATTATTCATTATATGCATGATAAATACTACTACGAGTCAGCGCAAATGGCTTTTTACTCTAAAAATGTTTACCGTTTTTTTGCAACAGGCGTAGCAGGCCTTTCAGTAGCAGCAGATTCTTTATCTGCAATTAAACATGCTAAAGTTTATCCAATTCGTAATGAAAATAACTTAGTTGTTGATTTTAAAATTGAAGGTGATTTTCCAAAATTTGGTAATGATGATGATCGGGTAGACTCTATTGCTGCTGATCTTGTTAAAACCTTTATGCTTATGATTAGACAGCAACCAGTTTACCGTAATTCCGAACCTACAATGTCTGTTTTAACAATTACTTCTAATGTAGTTTATGGTAAAAAAACAGGTTCAACTCCTGATGGTCGTAAAAAAGGTGAAGCTTTTGCTCCAGGTGCTAATCCTATGCACTCTCGTGATTCTCATGGTGCAGTAGCATCCTTATCTTCAGTTTCCAAAATTCCGTTTCGTCATGCTGCGGATGGTATTTCTAACACCTTTTCAATTGTGCCAAATGCTTTAGGTAAGGGTGATGCATTTGTAGTACTTCCTACTTCAGCTCTTGAAGGTATTATTAAACCTCCTCAAAAAAGAAGTACAGATTGTTGTGCAGTTACTCCCGAACCAGAAGATAAATCTTAGAAAAGATTTTTGATATTAATAGATGCCTTCAAGAAGGTGTATAATTAAGATAAGGAAAGGAAACTAGTAATTATGAAAAAACCATCAAAAGAACAAGTGCAAAACCTCACACAGTTAATGGACGGTTACTTTGGCAAGAATGCTCAACATCTTAATGTCAATGTTTTAAATAGAGAGACCTTAGTTGATGCTCAAAAACACCCAGAGAAATATCCTCAGTTAACTATTAGGGTGTCTGGTTATGCTGTTAATTTTGTAAAGTTAACAAAAGAGCAACAAGATGAAGTTATTGCTCGAACCCACCACTCTAGTTTTTAAAAATTAAAAAAGAAAGATAATTATACTCCAAGGTGAGTATAATTTTATTATGAAATTAAATAAATGAGATGTTGAAGTTAAAAATTTAAAAGTAAGTGATAATAAATCTAAAGAATTTGCTTGATACTCTTCTTTAGAAACAATGGGTGCAGTTGATGGGCCTGGTTTAAGGCTTGTGATTTTTTTACAAGGCTGCCCTTTAAATTGCTTATTTTGTCATAATCCCGAAACTATTCCTTTTCGTACTAAGGAAAAGAAAATTACCATCCCTGAAATACTAGAACTATATAACAGAAACAAAAGTTTTTATCAAAATGGTGGGGGCATTACTTTTTCTGGTGGTGAACCAATGGCCCAAATTGATTTTGTCACTGCAGCTTTTCAAGCTTTTAAAAAAGAAGGTATTCACACTTGTATTGATTCAGCAGCAGCACCTATGACTATTTATTCACTTCAACAAGTTAAAGATTTAGTTGATACCACTGACTTGTGATTAATTGATATTAAAAGTCCTGATCAAGAAACATCAATTGAGATTTCTGGCGAAGGTGTTGAGCACCAAATTGGACTAATTCGCCTTTTGGAAGCCACAGGTAAAAAGTATTGAATAAGACATGTTTACCTTCCGACTTTTTCGGATCGTAAACCTGAGTTCATGATTAATTTAGGTAGAATGATTGGCAACCTCAAACATATGACTAAATTTGAATTTTTACCATATCACAATATGGCTGAATTTAAATATCAACAAATGGGTTGACATTATCCATTAGCTGGTATTCAACCGCCAACTCAGCAACAAGTGCAAGAAGGTAAAAGACTTTTAGAAAAAGGTATTGCGATAGTGCACAAGGATCCATCCCAATCATTAATTTAGCCATTTTTTCAAAACACGCTATAGAGTTCTTCGCTCATTAGTATGGTTATTCAAAAATCTTTTAAGATATTTGATACTGGGTAAGTTTAATAAAAAATTCCAACTAACACATTTAATTGTTTTAATAGTGTTTTTATTGAGTCTCATTTATAAGATAAAAATCCAATAAAATTTTTATGCATTAACAATTATGAGATAAACAAAATTGTAAACTGATGCAAATTAAACTATTAAAATTTAAAGCAACAAAAAATTTTATTATCAATAAAGAAAATATTTTTTTAAACTATCTGTATTTTTAGATACTACTTTAATTATAAATGGAAAATCTATAAACGCTTGAAAATTATCATTTTGCAAATTTACGGAAGTGTAATTTATTTTGTGTAAACTCAAATGCTCTTGATTAATTTGATTTACCAAAATGACAAATTTATTATATATAAAAAAAGAGTACAACAAAAATAACTTTTAAAGTTTATGTAATACTCTTTTTATTTTGTTATATTTCTAAATTAAATTGCTTTTCTATATATAAATTGAATGCTAGCTTTTTGGGTAAGAATTCTTGTTGTAATGCCTTTTTCTAACCATAGTTGAACCTCAAGTGTTTTAGTTTTATTGGTTTCAGAATTAATTTTCTTCTACTCATTTATTTGTCTTGAAAAAAATTTTTATTCCTATCTCAGTATTTTTAATTCCCAGAGCTTTTTTTACTTCAGCTTTATTTTATTTTGAATATTTTCATGAGGATACTTACTATTTGTTAACTCTCCTTTTGGAAGTATTAATTTTATTTTTGATATTTTAGTTTGATCTATTTTGTGAAGTTTCAGCATCATCCTTTTCAAACTGGTTTGTGGGGATGACGTCTAACTGAAAACTCTTCTACTATTATTTTGTCTCCTAAGGTGATGGTAATAGGTATTTTATAATCAGTAATTTCGTCTTTAGATTTAATTAATATATCTCTATAAGGAATGATTTTGTTTTTATTTAATTCCTCAGTTTTAATATCAATAGATATGTTTTCATTACCACCGTATGATTTTATTAATTTTTTGTATTTCCTTTTTAATTATCTCATTTTGACCGGAAATTGTTCCTTTGGAATCACTACTTAAAACAATAATTTTGTCTTCTTTTTTTAATGCTTTTAACTTTGTTTCAATAAACTTAAGATCTTCATCGACATCTTTCCTGCGTTTAACACTATAAGAATGTATTTCTAAAGATTTTTGTGACCTACTTAAGACAATTTTAAAACCTAATTTTTTATCATTTCTTAATTTTTCTGAATCCCCATCTGGTTTAATAGTAATAGCAACATCATTAGTCTTAAGTTTAGTAGTACCTACAATTTTTTTTATTTGATTTGCAATATCGTCTTTGTGAGTTTCTATTGTTCCGATTTTATCTGATGATAAGATAATTATTTTATCTTCATCTTTTCTGTTATATAAAATAGTTGAGATATTTTTATAAAATCAAAAGGACCTTTTTGGCGCTTAACTTTAAAACTAGTTACAACTACCTCTTTTGTCCCCTTTGTTAAGTGAATGGTGATTGATTTTGATGCTTCGTAGTCAATTGTAGTATCAATTAATTCTTTTGCAGCTTCAACAACAATATCAACCCCATTAAGGTTAGATTCACCTACTAGTTCTTTTATTTTGGCTTTAATATGTTCCTTGTGAGTTTCTATTGTTCCGGTTTTATCTGAAGTTAAAACAATTGTTTTATCGACACCAAATTTTAAATTTAAAAGGGCTATAACAGATTGAACTCATTCTTCATCACTTCCTTTACGAATAACTTTAAAACCTTTCCACCTTTGCTTGAGTTGCGGAGCCTTTACTTAAAAATAATTTGAATTGCTCTTAAATTTTTGTAGTGAATGTTATCTGTTACTCCTACTCCAGCTTTAACAGCAGCAATAGTAACCCCATTAAGGTTAGATTCACCTACTAGTTCTTTTATTTTGGCTTTAATATGTTCCTTGTGAGTTTCTATTGTTCCGGTTTTATCTGAAGTTAAAACAATTGTTTTCTTGGCATCTTCCATATTTTCTAATTTGTTTTTAATATATTCAACTCATTCTTCATCACTTCCTTTACGAATAACTTTAAAACCAGTTACAACTACCTCTTTTAACCCTTTTGTTAAGGTAAGGGTGATTGTTTTTTCGTCTTTGTAGTCAATTTGACTTGATAATTCAGTTTGTTTTTTAATATCAATTTTAACCCCATTAAGGTTAGATTCACCTACTAGTTCTTTTATTTTATCTATAATATCATCTTTGTGCTTTTCTATTTTCTCGTTTTGATCTAAAGTTAAAGTGATTGTTTTCTTGTCAGCTTCCACATTTTCTAGTTTGCTTTTAACATATTCAACTCATTCTTCATCATTTTTTTCACGCTTAACTTTAAATCCATCTATAACTACTTTAGTTGATGAACCTTTTTCTAAGGTAACTGTAATCGCCTTTGCTTTTTCGTGATCAATTTTAGCTAATGCTTTTTCTGTGGCTGTAATAGTAATAGTAAACTCATTGGAGTTATATGTATTACCTACTAGTTCTTTTATTTTATCTACAATATCCTCTTTGTGAGTTTCTATTGTTCCGGTTTTATCTGAAGCTAAAACAATTGTTTTTTTAATATTGTCAATATTTTCTAAAATAGTTTTAAGGTTTTCTACTTTGTCACGAGTACTTTCTTCACGCTTAACTTTAAAACCAGTTACAACTACCTCTTTTAACCCTTTTATTAAGGTGAGGGGTGATTGCTTTTTCGTCTTTGTAGTCAATTTGACTTAATAATTCAGTTTGTTTTTAATATCAATTTTAACCCCATTAAGGTTAGATTGACCTACTAGTTCTTTTATTTATCTATAATATCATCTTTGTGCTTTTCTATTTTCTCGTTTTGATCTAAAGTTAAAGTGATTGTTTTCTTGTCAGCTTCCACATTTTCTAGTTTGCTTTTAACATATTCAACTCATTCTTCATCATTTTTTTCACGCTTAACTTTAAATCCATCTATAACTACTTTAGTTGATGAACCTTTTTCTAAGGTAACTGTAATCGCCTTTGCTTTTTCGTGATCAATTTTAGCTAATGCTTTTTCTGTGGCTGTAATAGTAATAGTAAACTCATTGGAGTTATATGTATTACCTACTAGTTCTTTTATTTTATCTACAATATCCTCTTTGTGAGTTTCTATTGTTCCGGTTTTATCTGAAGCTAAAACAATTGTTTTTTTTAATATTGTCAATATTTTCTAAAATAGTTTTAAGGTTTTCTACTTTGTCACGAGTACTTTCTTCACGCTTAACTTTAAAACCAGTTACAACTACCTCTTTTAACCCTTTTATTAAGGTGAGGGTGATTGCTTTTTTCGTCTTTGTAGTCAATTTGACTTAATAATTCAGTTTGTTTTTTAATATCAATTTTAACCCCATTAAGGTTATATTGACCTACTAGTTCTTTTATTTTATCTATAATATCATCTTTGTGCTTTTTCTATTTTCTCGTTTTGATCTAAAGTTAAAGTGATTGTTTTCTTGTCAGCTTCCACATTTTCTAGTTTGCTTTTAACATATTCAACTCATTCTTCATCATTTTTTCACGCTTAACTTTAAATCCATCTATAACTACTTTAGTTGATGAACCTTTTTCTAAGGTAACTGTAATCGCCTTTGCTTTTTTCGTGATCAATTTTAGCTAATGCTTTTTCTGTGGCTGTAATAGTAATAGTAAACTCATTGGAGTTATATGTATTACCTACTAGTTCTTTTATTTTATCTACAATATCCTCTTTGTGAGTTTCTATTGTTCCGGTTTTATCTGAAGCTAAAACAATTGTTTTTTTAATATTGTCAATATTTTCTAAAATAGTTTTAAGGTTTTCTACTTTGTCACGAGTACTTTCTTCACGCTTAACTTTAAAACCAGTTACAACTACCTCTTTTAACCCTTTTATTAAGGTGAGGGTGATTGCTTTTTCGTCTTTGTAGTCAATTTGACTTAATAATTCAGTTTGTTTTTTAATATCAATTTTAACCCCATTAAGGTTAGATTGACCTACTAGTTCTTTTATTTTATCTATAATATCATCTTTGTGCTTTTCTATTTTCTCGTTTTGATCTAAAGTTAAAGTGATTGTTTTCTTGTCAGCTTCCACATTTTCTAGTTCGCTTTTAACATATTCAACTCATTCTTCATCATTTTTTTCACGCTTAACTTTAAATCCATCTATAACTACTTTAGTTGATGAACCTTTTTCTAAGGTAACTGTAATCGCCTTTGCTTTTTCGTGATCAATTTTAGCTAATGCTTTTTCTGTGGCTGTAATAGTAATAGTAAACTCATTGGAGTTATATGTATTACCTACTAGTTCTTTTATTTTATCTACAATATCCTCTTTGTGAGTTTCTATTGTTCCGGTTTTTATCTGAAGTTAAAACAATTTTTTTCTTGGCATCTTCCATATTTCCTAAAATAGCTTTAAGTTTTTCTACTTTTTCATTATCAAAGTCACGAGTACTTTTTTCACGCTTAACTTTAAAACCAGTTACAACTACCTCTTTTAACCCTTTTGTTAAGGTAAGGGTGATTGTTTTTTCGTCTTTGTAGTCAATTTGACTTAATAATTCAGTTTGTTTTTTAATATCAATTTTAACCCCATTAAGGTTAGATTGACCTACTAGTTCTTTTATTTTATCTATAATATCATCTTTGTGCTTTTCTATTTTCTCGTTTTGATCTAAAGTTAAAGTGATTGTTTTCTTGTCAGCTTCCACATTTTCTAATTTGTTTTTAATATATTCAACTCATTCTTCATCATTTTTTCACGCTTAACTTTAAATCCATCTATAACTACTTTAGTTGATGAACCTTTTTCTAAGGTGACTGTAATCGCCTTTGCTTTTTTCGTGATCAATTTTAGCTAATGCTTCTTCTGTGGCTGTAATAGTAATAGTAAACTCATTGGAGTTATATGTATCACCTACTAGTTCTTTTATTTTATCTGCAATATCCTTTTTGTGTTGTTCTATTGTTCCGGTTTTATCTGAAGCTAAAACAATTGTTTTTTTAATATTCTCATCATCCTTTACAACATTTTCTAAAAATAGTTTTTAGACCTTGAATCAGTTCATCATTATTTTTTTTACGCTTCACTTTAAAACCAAATACTTGTGAAACTACTTTTTCCTTTTTAAATTTATAATGATTGGTCTTACAATTTTATGATCAATATTACCTGCTTGAGATTTTGGAGAACTAATAATAATACTCACCCCATCTATTTTTTTAGAACCTATGAGTTTTTTGCAACTCCATTTTAATGTCATTCGCATGTGCTGTAATTGAGCCGGATTTGCTACTATCCAAAATTATAGTTTTTTCATTTTTCTTTTCTAATGTATTTTTAATACTTGCAATTTGAAGTTTAGATAAATTCTGTGTGTTTTTGGAATTATTAAGAACTAAAACAATGATTGGTATGGCGACTAGTAAGACACTCATAGTTGGAATAATAATTGTTAAAGTAATTGTAATTTTTGATAATTGTTTTTTCATCTAGTTTTCTCCTTTTTTTTATTTTATAATAATATTATAAACAATTTAATTTCTTCTTGTTTATCATAAATATACATTTTTTTTAAATTATGTTAGTAAAAGACAATTATTTTTAAAGACACTTACAATAAATTACGTCAATTTTTCATTTTAGAACCTAACTTATAATTTTTACTTAAAAGTGTACAACTAAATTTTATGTTTTTATAAATTGGGACTTATATACACAACTTGAATAGTAAATCAATTGTAGGAATATGAATTTTAAATTTCTGCTACTCTTTAGTTCTTTTCCTTATTTTCATAATTATTTTAGATTTTCTAAATTGTAAAAATTAAGGTAATTGGATGTTAAATTAAAAGAATTAAATTTTATGATTTTGATTTTGAATGCATTAACTAAATTTTGAAAAGTTCAATTCTTGCACTTTGCAATTTTAGGGGAATATCTAAGTAACAATCTTATTTATATGTTGGAATAAAGATTAAACCTATATACATATTCATTTTTCAGTGTTGTGAATGCAAGTCTTCCATTAATATTAATAATTTTACATCCATTTTCTAGACATTTTCTACTTTATCAAGATGATTTTGGCAGTAAAGATGCCATTTACAGCACAATGTTCTTATTAGTAGCAGCATACCATTATGTTAACTTTAGACTATTTTCAATTACACACTTCTTTAAATGATTATTCGAATAATTTTACTATTATTGGAGAAATCCACTTTCCAAGTGCCATTTTATGAATAGTAGAAAAATGAAAAGACAAACCCTATATGAGCTCATAAAAGTTGATTGTACAAATGATTATAAAAATTATTAATTTCAGCTAAAGAAATTACAAGACAATTATTTGATATAGATGATAAACCTTTAATAACAAGAATAAATAATCTTATTATAAATACATGAAATCATAAAGATACAACATTAAGAAACAAACTACACATTTTAATTATTCAAATGAAATTAGATGCTAATTTATCCAACAAACAAAATTAAAATTTTTAATTTAATTAAGATATTTATCAATTAATAAACCTACTTCACAATAAAATATATGAATTTGGTAAATTAAATTCATAAATAAATTTTAGTTTATATAAAATAATTCACGCTCTCCATTTTTGTTTTATAACATGAATAGTTTAATCACTATCCTATTTTTCTATTAGAGAATATATCATAACCCACAGCAGAAATTAGAACAGCTGCTTTAATAATGTATTGCATTTGTATTCCTAGATTGAGTAAATTCATTCCGTTATTAATAAAGCCTAGAATTAATCCTCCAATTAAAGAACCTTGAATAGTACCTATTCCACCAGACATAGATGCTCCACCCACAAATACCGAAGATATGACGTCTAGTTCATAACCCTGACCTGATACTTGGGGGTTTTGCAGAAGAAGCAATACCAGTGAAAACTACCGATGCAAAAGCAACAGTTATTCCTGTAATTATGAAACATAAGTTGTAACTCTAGATTTATTTATTCCAGAAAGAATAGGCAGCTTTAGAATTGGCACCAACTAGAATAAATTTGCGACCCAAAAGAAGTGTTTGGCATTATAAACATAAAAAGTATAGCTAAGCCCATAATGTATAAAACATAATAGTGTAGTCCGAACAATGAATAACCCATTAAGTAGGGCCCAACAGACTAAACATACCCAATAATAAAAGCAATTTGAATAGACAAAACTAATGTTAGAATTGCTGACTATTCCGTACTTGGGCTTTTTTGTTTCTACTTATAAACATTATAGGTGCAGAATTAAACCACAGGCAAAAACAATTAGAAAAAGAGAAAATAGATGAAAGTCACCCTATTTTTACATCAGCGATACTCCCAACAATAAATTGGTTGATAGCTCTTCTGTGTCAGGTATTATAGTTTGTGACTTAGTTTTTTACTCACAAAATCAAACCTTAAAAAAGTAGGCATCCCTCCTAATGTAAGCTATAAAATGAAGGAATTTTTAGATAGCCAATTAAAAATGCCTTGAATCATCCCAACTGCTCCACCCACCACCATAGTAAATATGATAGATAATTCCTAAATTGCCAGTTCCTATTAAAGGTTATAACAGAAAGTGCTCCCAAAAAACCCATAAGAGATCCTACACGGATAAATCAATATAACCAGATACAATCACCATCAACATAGCCATACCTATAATTAGTATGAAAAGCATTTGACTGAATAATCAGTCTAAACTGGTCAGCATTTAAATTAGAACCACCTGTCATAAAAAAAGAAAATACCTACAACAAAAAATAATGTGTATATCATTGATACTTTCTTAAATGAGAGCTTATAGATTGGAGTATGCTATTTAGAGAAAAATCCCAAAATATAAATAGATTTTAATGTGGCAATCACATCTTTTACTCCCTTAAAGTAATTATTGGTGGTATTATTTTTTCACAAATCTTCAAATCTTCAATTTCCCTTTTTTGTAAATTTTGCAAATTATTTATTTTATTTGAATCCTATTTTTTTTAATGATAAAATTTTTGATACTTTTTCTTTTTATTTTCTAAAAAATTCTAGGTTTAAGTGTCTATCTATCTGAATATTGTTATCTTTAGACTGAAATTCTTTATCTGTAAATTTTAGCAGTTGATAAATCCAAATCCAGTTTTTTGTTTTTTCCTTTCGTATTTTTAACTTCATTCTTCTAATACGAAAGTTATAGTAATTACAAATTCAAGAATTTTTAACAATTAAGTCTTCTAAAGTATTTTTATGTAAATTTGTTAGTTGAGTTTTTATTAATTTAATTTTGGCAAGGTTGCGTTCTTTATTTTGTTTTTCTAATTTTTTAATTTAAAATTATATTTTTTGAAAATTTTTTCTAACAAAGACTGATGTTTGCTTGTGTACTGAGCAATCTCAATTTTTTAGCTTGTCCTTTTCCTTTTGAATTCCGGGAATCATAATGAGTTCTATATTTTTAATTTTGTTTTCAATGTAATTCTTCTTTTTTTTAAAATAACTAATAGCAAACTTATCATGTTTTTTGCTTTTTCAATAGATTTTGTCTATTGATCTTCTTAGTTCTTTTCTTGAGTTTGGTTAATTTTAAATTTCTTTTTTGAATATTTTTTGTTTAATTCTTTGTATGTCGTTCATTTTTTCTTTCTACATTTTTGTGGTTTTGCCCAATAGCTATTTCCATAATTTTTTCAGAAGTGGCATTTTTTGTTAGAATACTATCCTTTAATAACACCCTGGGACATTACAAAAAATTTTATCAGTCATTCCTAACAATTCCTCAATCTCTGAAGAAATAATCACTATCGCCTTACCTTTTTCTGCTAATTCTTGAATATCTTATAAATTTCGAATTTAGATCCTACATCTATACCTTTTGTAGGTTCATCAATAATTATTACTTCAAATTTTGTGGATAAAGCTTTTGCGATTAAAACTTTTTGTTGGTTTCCTCCAGATAAAGTTTCAACTTTGTAGTCAAATATTAGGGACTTTAATGCCAACTTCATATTTGAGTTTTCTAGAATTAATGATTTCTTTATTCTTATTGATAATTCCAAACTTGTTTGAGTACAAATGAGTTGAGGCGGAATTTAATGTTGTAGTGAATTGAAAACATCTGAATAAGTCCTGTTTCCTTTCTGTTCTCTGTAGCATACATTAAACCCTTTTTTATAGATTGAGAAACAGAATTCATTTTATCTTCTTGCCCTTTTAAAAGAATTTTACCACTAGTTCTTTTCCCAAAAGATTTAACCAAAAACATTTAAGGCAAGTTCTGATCTACCCGAACCAACAAGTCCACTATTCCCAACAATTTCCCCAGCGTAAAACCTCAAACGAAGAATTTCCTGACCACATTTTTATTTCTTATTTTGTCGTGGTCCACACTTAAATTGATAACTTCTAAAACTTTTTTTTCCTTTTTTATTTTTCTTTTTATTTGGAAATTTAGATTAAGACTCCTACCTACTATATCTCTTATCAATTTTTCTTCAGTTACTTTGCTATTTTTATTATTATAGTTTGAAATGAATTTTCCATCCCTAATAACAGTTATAGAATCGGCAATGTATTCAACTTCATTGAGTTTTATGAGAAACAAACATGCATGTTACACCCTTTTTCTTCAACCCTTTATGATATTTAGAAGTTCAAAAGATTCCTTATCATTTAGCGATGAAGTAGGGTTCATCTAGAATCAAAAGTTTTGCTTCCTTTGATAAAGCTTTTGCAATTTCTAATAGTTGTAACTCAGCAATTGATAGATTACTAGCTTTTTCACTAGGCTTTTTCTTTAATCCAACCATTTTTAAAAAGAATTTAGCTCTTTTATTCATCATGTTTCAGTTCACTATACCTAAAAAAACTTAAATAATTTCCTTGAAAAATATTTTCAGTCAAGGTCAAGTGTGGCTGGTAAGCTAATTCTTGATGAATTATTGCAATCCCTTTTTTTTTCTGAATCCTTAACACTTGCAAAGCAAGATTTCTGATTATTAAAATAAATTTCACCAGAAAATTTATTGTATGGGATAACACCACTTATTATTTTCAAAATAGTTGATTTACCTGCACCATTTTTCGCCAACTAGAGAAAGAATTGAACCCTTCTCTATATTAAAAGAAACATCATCTAGTGCTATTACACCTGGATATTTCTTTGTGATATTTTTTAATTGTGAAAAGATTTGTCATTTACTTATTTTTGCATAATTTCAAATATTTTGTCAGGAACCATATTATCTTTTGTAATAACATTTGGACTTAAAATAAGTGTGTTAATAGGTTTGTCGATAGATGCCTTGTAAGTTGTGGAATCATATCTCATTTTAATGTTGGGAAAATCTGCTTTAATTTTGTTTGATTAAAGTTTGTTCATCTATAGTGTTATTCACTTTTAATTGCATTTGGACTAACATTATAACTTAGGATAATTTATGAGTTGTAAAAGTAATGACATAGCTATAGCCATAGAATTTTCTATCTGGTTTAGAAATAGTCATATCTTGACCTACTAATTTTTTACCAGATATAGAAAGAATTGCTGAATCATTGCTATCTTGTCCTGTGATGTAGACTTTCATAGGGTCAAGAGCATTATTTTTTAATGCATTGATTGCAGCTGTAGCCATTCCATCATTCGGAGATAAAACAGCAGTTATTTTACTTCTTCTGTTTTGGTTATTTTTCCTATCTCAGTATTTAAAAAAGTTTGAGCACTAGCATAATTTCAGTTTGCTTGTGCTACTCTGTTAAAGTCTGTAAAATTTGCTAATTTTGCAATATTTGTTCCATCAGGCACAACAAAATTAGGGTCCTTAGTTTTAATGATTTTAAATAAATCCATTGCACCATTAAAGAAAAACTTAGAGTTATTATCTGCTGGATCACCCGCAACACTCAAAATTATGTTTTTACTTATTAGATTGTTATTAGTAACATAAGTAGTGATTTCATTTTGAGGGGTTTCAAAAGTTCATTTCTTATTGTATAACTTATTTAGAATTGCAATTCCTTGCATTTTACCTACAGCACCATTGTCATAGGTTACATACCAATTGTAAGGTTTTCTATTGCTTGTTTTAATCAACCTATCAAATGCTACAACTGGTTTTTGTGCTGTCTTTCAAGTTGTTGCTCATGGGCTAAAAGAATCAGTAGATGCTCCCACAACTAGACCATCAATATTTGCTTGCTTTGTGTTGAATCATTCTTTTTGACCTTGATCAGATTTTAGAATTTGGGTAAAATGCTCACCAAAACATCATTTTTCCATAGGAATCAGCAAAGTTTTTTGCTTTTTTGTCATCTCGGATTCTCAGGATCAGATACTACAACTCCTACCTTTTTTGTTGTAGCTTTTTCTCCTTTGAATTCTAGCGGATTGTCAAACTTAGATTTAACGACATATTTTTTGCCTTTTTTGTCGATGCAAGAAATTGTGCTTGCTACCGGAATAGTTATTGCTGCTAAAGAAGTAACAACATAAAAAATTTTTTCATTTTTCTCCCTAAAATTAATTGACTTGCAAATAATTATAAAAATTATTTATTTTTAAGTCATTTTAATTATAACATTTTGATTATAATAAGTTTATGAATTACATCATTATAGATATAGGCGGGACCAACACAAGAGTAGCTTTATTTCAAAAAAAACAAAAGCTCAAATTATCAAATTTGGCACCAAAGATAATTTTAGTGAGGAAGTAGAAGCGATAATTTATGCCATAAAATCTTATAGAGCAAAATAGAAGGTATTAGCATTTCAGCACCAGGACCTGCTGATTATGATCAAGGTATTTTTGGCAGTTTACCTAATTTACCCAGGTGAAAAAATAAGAATATTTTACAAACCTTAAAAGATCAGCTACAAGTCAACAACATCATCATACAAAATGATGCAAACTTAATGGCGCTAGCAAATCATTACTATTTTTAAAAATGAAGGTGGTATTACTCAGTTTTTTACAATTTCAACAGGCTTAGGAGCAGGACTAATAGTAAATAACTGTATTTTTAAAGGTTTTAATGGTTTTGCCCAAGAAGTAGCAAATGCTCCGCTTGCTTTTTCAAGTGATCATGGGAAAGATTTATCTGAGGGCGCACTAGAATTTTTTGCGTCAGGATCAGGCATTGCTACAAGAACAAAACTAGAAACTAAAAAGGCATTTTCTTTGTATAGCAAAAATTCTGACATAACAAAGATTATTAACGAGGGAATTGACACACTTGCAAATGCAATTGCAACATCAATTGCGTTTATTAACCCTAACTTAATTGTTTTTGATGGCACAGTAGCTAGAAATAACAAGTGGTATGTTGAAAAAAGCGTGAAAAATTGCTCAAACAAGATGTTTTGCTGAAGCACTAAAGTCAGTTCAAATGAAAATTGCAGAAATTAATGATGATTCTGCTCTTCTTGGAGCATATTATAATATCCAAAATTACCAAAAATAATCTTCTCAAATTAATAACAATCATGCTAAGCAAAAAGTACTTTTGCGGCGAGTATAACTACTTTTTAATTTTGTATTTGAGAAGCTATTTAAGTAAGTTTTAAACAGGGATAAGATAGAAAATAAAATAGGCAAAAATATTTTTTTATAATAGGTTGATATTTCAAAGATAAGTTGCCTATTTTAAGGTTTATTTTTATCACACTCTACCAAACACTCGAGAGTAGGAATCATTAAAAATTATTATCTAGATAAAGGTTTCTCTTTAATGCAATGTTCTTTTAGAGTTTTTTTGTTTACTTGATCATTTTGTTAGATCTTAAAATGAACTTGGGAATCTTGTAATTTTCCCTTTAGACATACCTCTTTTTCAATTTTATAGTTGGAAAAAACCATTAGTTGACAAGGTTATTATTTATCTTAAATCTTTTGGTTGTAATTGTCTATTTATTGTCATTTGAGCTGAATCACTTGAATTAGTTGAGCTAATTATCTTTAAAAAATAAAACTTTTTCATTTTTAAATAGAACAACTTAGATATCAAAACTAGTATTTTTTTTGAAACAATTCTTATAATATTATAATTTAACTACTGAATTAAAGAAATAGCAAAAAGGATGCAAAATCAAAAGTAAAATTCTAAAACTTGGTGTATTAATAACAGTCATATTTCCAATTGCCATTACAATATATTGTAGTCCAAAAGATAAGAGGAGGGGGTCACTAAAGTTGTAGTCAAAACACCTTCTCAAAAAGTTGATGAACTAATTAGAAGAATGGTTAATAGATAAGTAACTCTTACTAAAAAAATTAATTTAGATTTTGGTATAGAGTCAAATCAAACCCAAGTCTTAAATGCAATTAAAGGATTGAACAGTTTAACTAATGATGAAAAAAATGCCATTCAACTTGTTACAAAAATAGGTTTAATTACTAAAGATGGTTTAGCAGTAAAAGTTAAATTGCATAACTTAACTAGTAAAATAGTTACTTTCACAGTTAAAAGAGAATTCACAAGTGCCGAAAAAGCTAATGTTGATATAGAATTAGTAAAGAAAGAATTAGATAAAGTAGCTGGAGACAATTTAATAATTAAGTTGCCAATTGGCACGACAGGCAATATAATTGCTAATAATCAGGACAAAATTACAAAAGAACTAAGAAAAATGATCACAAAAGATAACACTGGAGCAGCTAACCATGATTCAATTAAGGGTGTAACTATTTCAGTTTCCATGAGCACTGATTCTCAAATTACTACAACAGCTCAAAAAATTATTATTAATCTTAGTAAACGTTATGGAACATCAGTTCAAATAAATGCAAAATTTCAAGGTAGAAGAGAGTTAACAAGTATTGAAAAAAATAATGCTGATATACACTCAATAAAAGCTATATTGAATGCAAAAGATGGAAATGCTTTAACAATTTTTTTACCAAGTGACACAACAGGCAATATAATTCATGATAACAAAGTCAAAATTGAAAAACAACTAAGAAAGATGATCACAAAAGACGACACAGGAGCAGCTAACCATGATGCAATGAAGGGTGTCATTATTTCAGTTTCCATGAGCACCGATTCTCAAATTACTACAACCGCCCGAAAAATTACTGTCACTCTTAGTAAATGTTATGCAGACCCAATTACAATAAGAAAATTTCGAGTTCAAAAAGATTGAACACCTCATGAAGCTTCTCAAGCTATGTATCGAAAATGGCAAAAATTAATAGCCAAGGCAAGATCAGTTCCAGAAAATTCGATTGATTTAATAGTTAAAATACCAAACAAAATTTGAGATAATAATTCACTTGTTATAAATTATATTAAAAAAGAATTGAGAAAAATAATCACAGGTGAGGATGTAGGAGCAGCAGATGACCCTTTAATGGAAGGTGTACAATTATCTCTTTATTTTATAAACAAAAGCACTTTGGAATCAACTCCAGTCCCAACAATTCCTAAATATTTTCTGATAAAAATAACCCATCCAAGAACTACAAATAGTATTAGCATCGATCGCAGATTTAAATATGTAAAAGCTTCTTAAAATATAAAAATTTTTCAAATAAAGTTTAATTATTCATATTTTTATAGTAAGTTAAATTTGCTAATAGGTTTAATATAAAAATATCTAAGACTAATTAATAATAAGTTAGACCCTAAAATAGTAAATAAATAAGAAAATACTTTTCAAGTAGCAGTAGAAAATCTTGACTTGATTTATTTACTTTTATAATTTAGAAATATAATAAAATGAAGAAGTTTAGAAAACTTTTGAAGTTATTTTTGTCTTATGCTTTTTTTGCATATAAGCAATTTGTCATTTTGCTAAATGAATTTCATGAATAAAATTTTAGTGTATATACAAGAATTGATGCTCTCTATTTTTGCCTGATATCATTAATAGTTTAATCAATATCCTATTTTTCTGTTAGATAATATATCATCACTCATAGCAGAAATGAGAATAGTTGTTTTAGTAAAGATCAGTTACAAGTCAACAACATCATCATACAAAATGATACAAATTTAATGGTGCTAGCAAATCATTACTATTTTAAAAATGAAAGTGGTAATACCTAGCTTTTCACAATTGCAACAAAAGCCACTTCAAAAGGCAGAGCACTAAAATTTCTTGATAAGAACCAATATATTAATTTAAAGGAAGAGTGGTTCTTGGAGACAAAGACAATGATATTTCTATGTTTTCAAAAACAAGAGTTTCTGTTGCAATAAAAAAAGCTAGTATAAGAGTTCAAAACGAAGCAAAATTTGTAACTTAATATACAAACGGGGATGATGGAGATACTAGCTCTTTATTAGATTTTATTAAATAGGAGTTTAAAATATTTTCAAAACTTTTGTCTAATTGAATCTTTTCTTGGTTGCTGAAATTGAAATGACAAGGAAATTTTTATTTGAAGAAAAGTGGTTAAAAAATAGAAGAAAATAGTTTAAGAATGCTTTGAAGTTTATCTTGGAAGTTTTTTTTCTAAATTCTTGTCAAGAAATTAATTTAAAGATGGCATTTATTTTTAATTAATCATCTTTCTTCAAAAAAAGTTTTGGCTATATTTTTTTTAATACGCTTCATACTATTTACTATTAAATCAGAAATCATTAATTGAGAAATTCTACTTGAAAGAGCTGTTATTCTCTTTCTTTGCTCATATGTTCTAAACCTTATTATTATTTCGTTATCATTTTCTTTTATTTTTTGGTCTGCTGTAATGATTATTAGTTTACAGTTAATTTTTTTCATTATATCTCTAATAACAGATAGATCATATGTTGAAAAAGCTTTGGAGAAAATAATTAAGCACCTTTCATGTACTTTATCATCTGGCATGTTAAGCACAACTTCATATACAGTTTTAACCTTTGTAGAAGAAAAGCCAATAATATTTAAACCTGAGGATAACTCTATAGCAGCTAGTGCTGAAGAGCCAGTGCCATATGTCAAGATAAGTTTTTTTGCTTCAATTTCTTTAATGCAACTTTTAATTTTCTTCTCATCTATATCGGATAGAGTTCTAAATGTTGCTCTTTGGTAACTAGTATAAATATTATTAGCAACATCCTTAATGCTCTTAGGATCTATTATAATTTCATTTTTTCTTGTGTTAATAGCTTGCTCCATTATCCATAGTTGCCAATCCTTAAAATGCTTAAATCCCATTTTTTTAACTAATTTACTAATACCGCTTATGCTAAAAAATGTTTCCTTTGCCACTTGAGTTATTGGCATCTTAGAAAATTTTTCTGGATTTTTTTCTATAAAATTAACAACACACTTTTCACCATTAGATAATTTGAGCTCCTTTTGATAAATTATTTCTTGATTCATATAGGATATTATACTAAAAATGAAAATAATTTTCAAATTTATTTAAGAATACCAAAAATTATTTTCAAAATGTTATAAATTATGTAGGAGGTTAAATGAAGAAAATATTTGTTGTATCATGCCAGGCTTTAGAAGGTGAGCCTTTATATGGCGATGGTATTATGAACAAGATGGCATATGCTGCCTTGGAAGGAGGAGCAAATTGAATAAGAACTAGCCAGTTGCATAATATTATTTCAATGGTTAAAGATCCAAAAATTAATGTTCCTATAATGGGGATAATAAAAAAGAACTATCCTAATTCAACGGTCAGAATTACTCCAAGTTTAGTTGAAATGAAAGCCTTAATAAAAACGGGAGTTGACATTATTGCTATAGATGCAACTAGTTACAAAAGGCCAAGTGAATCTCTCGAAGAATTAGTGGATTTTTTTAAAAAAAATAAAAAGAAAAAGCAAAAGTTAATGGCCGATTGTTCAACTATTGAAGATATTCAAAAGGCTAATGAATTAGGTTTTGATTATATAGGAACCACTTTAAAAGGTCATACAGCAGCAACAAGCGGTTATTTTACTCCAGAAAATGACTTTGAAATAATCAAGGAAGCAAAAAAAGTAACAAACATTCCAATTGTTGCAGAGGGAGGAGTTGATACTCCTGAGCTAGCTGCAAGAGCATTTAATTCTGGTGCAGATATAGTGGTTGTTGGATCGCAAATTACAAGACCACAACTAATAACAAAAAGGTTTGTGGAAAAAATTAATGAAAAATAAGGAGAAATATGAAGAAAATTTTATATACAGCTTTAACCTCTTCGTTTAATAGCGATGGGTCAATAAACAAAGAAGCTATGAATGCTTTTATTAAATACAACATAGAAGTATCAAATGTAGATGGATTATATGTAAATGGTTCAACTGGTGAATTTCCTATGATTACATTAAAAATGAAAAAAGAGCTTTTAGAAACTGTAAAGGAATTAACAAATGAAAATATTAAACTTATTGCTCAAGTAGGCTCTACATCTATATTTGAGACAATAGAGCTAGGTAAGTATGCGGAGTCTTTAGGGTATAAGAAGTTATCAATAATTTCGCCATTTTACTTTAAATTAGATTTTGATGCTTACTATCAATATTACAAAAAAGTATCAGAATCACTGAATTCTGAAATATATCCATACTATATTCCGCACTTAACAGGGGTTACTTTTACAAATGAAGAAATACAGAAAATTCTTAATATACCAAAAGTTAAAGGAATTAAATTTTCATGTCCGAATGTTCAACAGTTACAAGAAGTAAGACATCAAAATCCTGACAAAGAAGTTTATTGAGGCTGAGATGAAATGATGATTTCTGGTTTAATGGCTAATGTAACTGGATTTATTGGATCTACTTATTCTTTAAATGGAATTAACGCTAGAAGATTAATTAATGCATTTGAAGAAAAAGATATAGCTTTAGCTCAAGAACTAACACATGCCAATATTAAAATTATTGATAAAATGGTTTCAAATAATTTAAATGAAACTATTAAGTATGCTATTACTAAGCACTATGATGTTAAAAATGGAACCAACATATTACCAACTAAACCACTAAATGATAGACAGAAAAAAATAGCATTAAACATTTTGGAGGATATTAAAAAATGTCAAGAAATTTAGGAGCAGTAAACTGAGTTGTAATTATTTTTTATTTGCTTCTTATAGTTGGTGTTGGAGTTTTTACTAGATGAAAACAAAAGGCATCTAAAGATGAATATTTAAAAGGGGATGGTAAGGTTCCATCTCTAGTTCTTGCTGTCTCTATTTGAGCAACAACATTAAGCGCCATTACTTTTGTGGCATTTACAGCTACTGTTTATAAACTTGACTGAAGGTACTGAATAGGAATGATTACAATTTTTGCATTAATGCCATTTGTGATTAAATTTATAGTACCTTTTTTTAGAAAGGTTAAAGCAATTACTGCTTATGAATATTTAGAACATCGTTTTAGTAAAGCTTTAAGGGTAACAGCTTCTATAATTTTTATTTTATTTCATATTGGTAGAAGCGCAATTGTTGTCTATATACCAACAATTGCCTTATATGCTGTTACTGGATTAAACCCATATGTAATTGCAGTTGTTGTTGGCGCTCTAACTGTTCTATATACAACAATGGGTGGGCTTAAAGGAGTTATTTGAACAGATTTTATTCAAGGGTGTGTATTTTTAATAGGAATAGTCCTTACAATTTTTCTTGCTGTTAATGCAACGGTTGGATCTTTTGGTTCGATAATGAAGGATGCAAATAATGCAGGACATATTTTTGCTAAGGGATCATTTGCATCAACACTTGCAGTTGGAGGAATTCCGTTAATTTTCTTTGGCCAGTTATTTAACAATGTTTACCAATATGTTGGGTCTCAAGATGTTGCGCAAAGATACAATGGTTCAGAAATTAAAAAAGTTAATAGGGCTTTATTAATTAATGGCGTTTTAGCTGTTGTTGGTACTGCGTTGTTAGCTATTATTGGTACATTAATGTGATCTTTTTACAAAGGGCCTCATAGTGCTCAAAATTTATCAAATTTAGGACTCACAATAAATCAGGTTCCAACACCAGGAGGTAAAGATGCCTATCCAATGTTTGCACTTGATGTATTGCCAGTAGGAATTTCGGGATTGGTTATTGCATCAATTTTAGCTGCTTCACAATCTACTGTTTCATCTTCGATATCTGCTATTGTTTCATGTATTTCAGTTGACATTTTGCCATCAATAAAAAAATGACATGCCAAAGTAAAAAATGAACTTACTTTTGCAAAAATAACTACAGTAGTTGCTGGGACATTAGGGGTTCTGCTTTCGGTTGTTCTAATTGCAATTAAGCAAGATAATTTATTTAATTATTGACTTGGTATACTTGGATTATTTGGAACACCAGTTTCTGTTGTGTTCATATTAGGAATATTTACTAAGAAATCCAATAATATAGGTGCTTGGTCTGGATTGGGTACAGCATTTATCATAAGTTTAATTTGTTGGATATATGCTCAAGTTAAACCAGACGGTCAAACAATCAATTCTTTATGATTCCCAATATTTTCCATGCCAGCTGGATTGTTTGTTGGTTATGTAGTGTCATTATTAACTCCAAAAAATAATGAAAACTTAAAAGAAATATTACCCCTAACAATTTATGGAAGAAAATTGGAGTATGTTAAAAAACAAAGTAAGGAGAGAAATGTTGTTAACAAAATATAAAAACTATTTAAAGTATAAAAATATTATTCCTGGTTTTGATCAAATAAAAGATATCAACTTAAGAAAGTTGGATGTAGGAAAGCATGTTATTAATGAAAAAATATTTATTCTTATTTTAGAAAAAGAAACACAAGATAATAATATTTTTGAGTGTCATAAAAAAATATATCGATATCCATGTTCTGTTAGAAGGAAGTGAAAAACTTTTCTATACTTCAAATAATTATAAAATAATTCAACCTTATAATGATGAGGAAGATGTATCCTTAGGTTTTGTTCCTAATGGTGAATCATCTATAGTGCTTTTACCTAATGATGCTGTATTATTTTTTCCTGGAGAACCTCATTCACCACTTTTGCATCACAAACACAAAAAAATCAAAAAGGCAATTATTAAAGTACTAGTGTAATTTATTTAATATGAAAAAAAATTATTTAGGAATTGATATTGGAGGGACAAATACTAAGTTTTGTGTTGTTAATAATAATAAAATAATATATAAATATTCAATTCCATCTAATTTGAATAAAATTCAACCTTGAATCAAGTTAATCATTTTAATAATAAAAAGAATTCAAGAAAAATACTTGATATCTAAAATTGCAATATCATCAGCCGGAGTGATTAATAAAGTTGGTAAAGTTCTAACAGCAAATAATAAAAATTATATTTCTACAGATTGGAAAAAAATAATCGATAGAAAAATAGGAAAAAATCTTTTTTCTCACTCTTTAAATGATGCTAAATCTTTAGCAACATATTTACAAACTCAAACAAAAGATAAAGACTTTATTTCCATAACTATTGGTACTGGTGTAGGATTTGCAATTGTTCAAGATAATAAATTAATATATGGTCAAAATTATATTTCAGGTGAAATTGGATCATTCATTTTTAAAGGAAGAAAAAATATTGACAAAACATTAAGTGCCAGTGTGCTTAATGGTAAAATAAGAGACATATTGAGGCAAGAAAAATTTAGTTTTAATGATTTAGAAAAAGTATATGAAAGTAATGAAGAAGTAAAAAAATTAGTTATAAAATGAGTATCAAATTTTTCTGAATTAGCAACTTTTTTAATACTTATATTAAGTTCTCAAAGTTTTTATATATCTGGTGGTATTAGTTATTCAGGAAAATTTCTGCTTGAATTAATTAAAAAAAATATTGATGCTTATATGCCAAAACATATAAAATATAAAACAAAAATTCAATATGCAAAAAATAAAAATGATGCTAATATATTAGGGCTATTCACATAAAAATTTAAAGAAAGTAAGTTTTAATAGTATATTTTGAATTTTAACTTACCGTTTTAATTTGAAAAAACTTGAGATTAATCTTATTAATAATTAATGATGTAAATTTTTTGCAAGAGAATGCATATCTTATTAAAAAGTGGTTAAAGCCACTTTTTTTAATTGGCGTTATTAACAAAAATAAAATCAAAATAAAAAATAAAACTCCAATAACATAAATATCGTTAATACTTTTTCCAAAAGAAATGATTTTAAACAATATTACAAATTAAATAAGAGGAAAAATTTTCTAAATATAATTTAAGATTTTTCCTTTTATTAATCTTTAAGAAGAATATCAAAATTCAAATTTAGATGATAATTATAATCCAATTGCTAAAATCTTATTTGAAACTTCGAAAATATTTGGAGATATAATTTTGACAAAATAGCAATAAGGAAGGATTTATTTAAATGTTATTAGCGATTACCTGTTTAATATTTACGCCTTTTGTTGTACATATATTTTTTCTATGGCTTTTAATCTCAATATTGTTTACTTTTTTTACAAACAAAAAATATAAAGTAGAAAGTTTATTTCTAGCAAAGGAAGTTTTTACTTATCTTGATCTGGTTTTTTGATGTACACAACATGATTATTGTGGGATTTTATCACTCATCAAAAATTACTTTTTCAGGATTTTTTCAAAAAAACTAATATTTTTTTTCCTTCGAAAATTATATGATGTTTTTCTTCCAAAAACCAAAAGATCATTATTATTTATGACGCTTTATAAACATACTTCATCCACTAATTTTTATTATTTCTATTATCTCTTATGCAATCTGAACTAATAATAAAAAAGGATGAGTATTTTATAATTCTAAAATTATACCTTCAAAAGCTTATCAGTGATATGATTTAACAAAAAAGAAATTTATTAAATATTTTATGCCAAATGCTAAATGCCAAGTTTAAAGAGAGTGAACAACCTTTAATGAATTTGATAATCTTGTAATTTTACCTTTAGACATACCTTTTTTCAATTTTACAACTTAAAAAACCTTTACTTGCCAAGGTTATTATTTATCCTAAATCTTTTGGTTGTAATTGACTATTTATTTTCATTTATCTAAACCACTTTAATTAGTTGATTTAATTAGTTTTAATGAATAAACCTTTTTCATGTTTAAATAGATTAACTTTGATATCAAAACTAGTTTTTTTTGAATAAATTCTTGTGAATATAATAGTATAATTAAACTATTAAATTAAAAAAATAGAGAAAAGGATACAAAATGAAAAACAAAATTCTAAAACTTGGTGCAGCAATAACAACCATGGCTCCAATTGCTCATTACAGTATCTTGCGGTCAAGAAAATAGGGGGGGGTGGGTTACTAAAGCTCTAGTCAAAACACCTTCTCAAAAAGCTGATGAACTAATTAGAAAAATGGTTAGTAGATCAGTAACTCTTACTAAAAAAATTAATTTAGATCTTGGTTTAGAAGGCAAATCAAACCCAAGTCTTAAATGCGATCAAAGGATTGAACAGTTTAACTAATGATGAAAAAAATGCCATTGAACTTGTTACAAAAATAGGTTTAATCACCAAAGATGGTTTAGCAGTAAAAGTTAAATTGCATAACTTAACTAGTAAAATAGTTACTTTCACAGTTAAAAGAGAGTTAACAAGAGCTCAAAAAGCTAATGCTGATATACAGTCAATAAAAACTATATTGAATGCAAAAGATGGAGATGATTTAATAATTGTTTTACCAAGTGATTCAACAGGCAAAATAATTGCTAATAACAAGGATAAAATTACAAAAGAACTAAGAAAAAAGATTACAAAAGATAATGCAGGAGCAATAGTTAACCCCTTAATGAAAGGTGTAACTATTTCAGTGTCTATGCCAACTGACTCTCAAATTACTACAACCGCCAAGGAAAATTATCGTCACTCTGAGTAAAGGTGATGGAGCACCAGTTAAAACAAATGTAAAATTTCAAGTTAAAAAAGAGTTACAAGTATTGAAAAAGATAATAATGATATACAGTCAATAAAACAAGAATTAGAAAAAACTAGTTAGAAATGATTTAATAATTGTGCTGCCAAGTGACACAACAGGCAAAATAATTGCTAATAACAAGGATAAAATTACAAAAGAACTAAGAAAAAAGGTTACAAAAGATAATTACAGGAGCAATAGTTAACCCCTTAATGAAAGGTGTCCACTATTTCAGTTTTCCATGGCCACCGACTCTCCAATTACTACAATAGCTCAAGAATTCACTATAGAACTTGCTAAAAGCGATGGAATACCAGTTCAAATAAATAAATTTAAAGTTAAAGAGATTGAACAATTGTTGAAAAAGCTGCTAATACTAGCATAGATGTAATAAAACAACAATTAGACAAACTAGTTGGAAATGCTTTAATAATTGTTTTGCCAAGTGGCACAACAGGTAATATAATTGCTAATAATCAGGACAAAATTACAAAAGAACTAAGAAAAATGATCACAGGTGATGACACAGGAGCATCTAACCATGATTCAATGAAGGGTGTAACTATTTCAGTGTCTATGTCTACTGACTCTCAAATTACTACAATAGCTCAAGAATTCACTATAGAACTTACTAAAAGCGATGGAACACCAGTTCAAATAAATAAATTTAAAGTTAAAAGAGATTGAACAATTGCTGAAAAAGCTGCTAATACTAGCATAGATTTAATAAAACAACAATTAGACAAACTAGTTGGAAATGCTTTAATAATTGTTTTGCCAAGTGGACACAACAGGTAATATAGTTGCTGATAACAAGGATAGTATTGAAAATGAACTAAGAAAAATGATCACAGGTGATGACACAGGAGCAGCTAACCATGATTCAATGAAGGGGTGTAACTATTTCAGTGTCTATGCCTACTGACTCTCAAATTACTACAACCACCAAGGAAATTATCGTCACTCTAAGCAAAGATGTTGTAACACAAGTTAAAACAGATGTAAAATTTCAAGTTAAAAGAGAGTTAACAAGTATTGAAAAAGATAATGATGATATACAGTCAATAAACAACAATCAGACAAACTAGTTGGAAATGCTTTAATAATTGTTTTACCAAGTGATTCAACAGACAATATAATTGCTAATAACAAGGATAAAATTACAAAAGAAACTAAGAAAAAAGGTTACAAAAGATAACGCAGGAGCAATAGTTAACCCCTTAATGAAGGGTGTAACTATTTCAGTGTCTATGCCTACTGACTCTCCAATTACTACAACTGCACAGGAAATTATTGTCACTCTAAGTAAAGGTGACGGAACCCCAATTACAATAAGTAAATTTAAAGTTAGAAAGTTCACAATTGCTGAAACTATTGCTCATAATGCTGATATAACATCAATAAAACAAGAATTAGATAAAGTACCTGGAAATGATTTAACAATTGTGTTACCAAGTGATTCAACAGGTAATATAATTGCTAATAATCAGGACAAAATTACAAAAGAACTAAGAAAAATGATCACAGGTGATGACACAGGAGCAATAGTTAACTCCTTAATGAAAGGTGTCACTATTTCAGTTTCCATGGTCACCGACTCTCCAATTAATATAACTGCCAAGGAAATTATTATTACTCTAAGTAAAAGTGATGGAACCCCAATTACAATAAATAATTTTAAAGTTAAAAGAGAATTAACAACTACAGAAGTTAACAATGCTGATATACAGTCAATAAAAACTATATTTGATGCAAAAGATGGAGATGATTTAATAATTGTACTTTCAAGTGATTCAGGAGGCAACATAATTGTTGATAACAAGGACAATATTGAAAAAAAACTAAGAAAGATGATCACAGGTGATGACACAGGAGGCAAATAAGTTAACTCCTTAATGAAAAAGGTGTCACTATTTCACGTTTCCATGGTACACCGACTCTCCAATTAATATAACTGCCAAGGAATTATTATGACTCTAAGAAAAGGTGATGGAACCGGCCATTACAATAATAATTTGTAAAGTTAAAAGAGAATTAACAACTTACAGAAGTTAACAATGCTGATTATACAGTCAATAAAAACTATATTTGATGCAAAAGGATGGAGATGATTAATAATGTACTTTCAAGTGATTCAGGGAGGGCAACTATAATTGTTGATAACAAGGATAATATTTGAAAAGGAAACTAAGAAAAAAGGTACAAAAAGGAATAAACATGAGCGAGCAGAAAATAGCCCCTTAATGACGAGGGTGTCACTATTTTTAGTTTCCATGGTCGATCGACCTCTTCAATTACCTTACAACCGCCAAGGAAATTATTGTCACTTCTAAGAAAAGATTATGGAGATCCAATTACAATAAGTAAATTTAAAGTTAGAAAAGATTGAACAGAATATGAAGCTTCTAAAATTGTGAATAAAAAAAAGAGAGAATTAGCACGCAAGGGAAGATCATCTGAAGCTATTTCGCTAATTCAAATACCAGGAGAAATTTCAGATAATCATTTGCTTGTTTTAAATTATATACAAACAGAATTGAGAAAGATAATCATAGGTGATAACAAGGAAGCAGCAGATAAGCCTTCAATGGAAGGTGTAAAATTATCTCTTTACTTTACATCAAGAGACATCGAAAAATCAACTCCAGTCCCAGAAACAGCTAATTATTTTGTAATAAAAATAACCCATCCAAAAACTACACATAAAGTGACCCTTTTTAGGATATTTCGATATGTAAAAGTTTCAAAAAAAGAATAATTTTCCAAATAAAGGTTCATTATTCATATTTTTATAGTGAGTTAAACTTGCTAATAGGTTCAATATAAAAATATCTAAGATTAATTAATAGTAAGTTAGACCCTGAAATAGTGAATAAATAAAAAAATACTTTTTAAGTAGTAGCAGAAAATCTTGACTTGATTTATTTACTTTGATAATTTAGAAATATAATAAAATGAAGAAGTTTAGAAAACTTTTGAAGTTGTTTTTGTCATACGCTTTTTTTGCATATAAGAAATTTGTCATTTTGCTAAATGAATTTCATGAATAAAATTTTAGTTTATATAAAATAATTGATGCTCTATATTTTTATTTTATAACATTAATAGTTTAATCACTATCCTATTTTTCTATTAAAGAATATATCATAATTTATAGTAGAAATTAAAATATTTGTTTTGATGAAGATCTGTTACAAGTCAACAACATCATCATACAAAGAGACGCAAACTTAATGGCATGCAAATCATTATTATTTTAAAAACAAAAGAGATAATGCCTAGTTTTTGACAATTTCAAAAGATTTAGTAGTAGGACTAATAGTAAATAACTGTATTTTTAAAGTTCTTAAAGGTTTTGCCCAAAAAGTTCCAAAGACTCCTCTTGCTTTTTCCCAAGATTTGGGAAAATATTTATCTAAGAGAGGGCTAGAATTTTTTGCATCAAGATTAGCAATTCTTACAAGAACAAAACTAGAAACTCAAAGGACGTTTTCTTTGTATGGTAATAATTCTAAAATAACAATGTTCTTTTGGAGTTTTTTTGTTCACTTTATTATTTTGTTAGATCTTCACATCAATTTTATAACTTTGTAATTTTATCTTGAGACATACCTTTTTTCAATTTTACAACTTAAAAAACCTTTACTTGCCAAGGTTATTATTTATCCTAAATCTTTTGGTTGTAATTGACTATTTATTTTCATTGAGCTAAACCACTTTAATTAGTTGATTTAATTAGTTTGAAAGAATAAACCTTTTTCATGTTTAAAGAGATTAACTTTGATATCAAAACTAGTATTTTTTTTGAAATAATTCTTGTAAATATAATAGTATAATTTTACTATTAAATTAAAAAAATAGAGAAAAGGATACAAAATGAAAAACAAAATTCTAAAACTTGGTGTAGCAATAACAACCATGTCTTCAATTCTCATTACAGTATCTTGCGGTCAAGAAAATAGGGGGGGGTTACTAAAGCTCTAGTCAAAACACCTTCTCAAAAAGCTGATGAACTAATTAGAAAAATGGTTAGTAGATCAGTAACTCTTACTAAAAAAATTAATTTAGATCTTGGTTTAGAAGCAAATCAAACCCAAGTCTTAAATGCGATCAAAGGATTGAACAGTTTAACTAATGATGAAAAAAATGCCATTGAACTTGTTACAAAAATAGGTTTAATCACCAAAGATGGTTTAGCAGTAAAAGTTAAATTGCATAACTTAACTAGTAAAATAGTTACTTTCACAGTTAAAAGAGAGTTAACAAGAGCTCAAAAAGCTAATGCTGATATACAGTCAATAAAAACTATATTGAATGCAAAAGATGGAGATGATTTAATAATTGTTTTACCAAGTGATTCAACAGGCAAAATAATTGCTAATAACAAGGATAAAATTACAAAAGAACTAAGAAAAAAGATTACAAAAGATAATGCAGGAGCAATAGTTAACCCCTTAATGAAAGGTGTAACTATTTCAGTGTCTATGCCAACTGACTCTCAAATTACTACAACCGCCAAGGAAATTATCGTCACTCTGAGTAAAGGTGATGGAGCACCAGTTAAAACAAATGTAAAATTTCAAGTTAAAAAAGAGTTAACAAGTATTGAAAAAGATAATAATGATATACAGTCAATAAAACAAGAATTAGAAAAACTAGTTAGAAATGATTTAATAATTGTGCTGCCAAGTGACACAACAGGCAAAATAATTGCTAATAACAAGGATAAAATTACAAAAGAACTAAGAAAAAAGGTTACAAAAGATAATACAGGAGCAATAGTTAACCCCTTAATGAAAGGTGTCACTATTTCAGTTTCCATGGCCACCGACTCTCCAATTACTACAATAGCTCAAGAATTCACTATAGAACTTGCTAAAAGCGATGGAATACCAGTTCAAATAAATAAATTTAAAGTTAAAAGAGATTGAACAATTGTTGAAAAAGCTGCTAATACTAGCATAGATGTAATAAAACAACAATTAGACAAACTAGTTGGAAATGCTTTAATAATTGTTTTGCCAAGTGGCACAACAGGTAATATAATTGCTAATAATCAGGACAAAATTACAAAAGAACTAAGAAAAATGATCACAGGTGATGACACAGGAGCATCTAACCATGATTCAATGAAGGGTGTAACTATTTCAGTGTCTATGCTACTGACTCTCAAATTACTACAATAGCTCAAGAATTCACTATAGAACTTACTAAAAGCGATGGAACACCAGTTCAAATAAATAAATTTAAAGTTAAAAGAGATTGAACAATTGCTGAAAAAGCTGCTAATACTAGCATAGATTTAATAAAAAACAATTAGACAAACTAGTTGGAAATGCTTTAATAATTGTTTTGCCAAGTGACACAACAGGTAATATAGTTGCTGATAACAAGGATAGTATTGAAAATGAACTAAGAAAAATGATCACAGGTGATGACACAGGAGCAGCTAACCATGATTCAATGAAGGGTGTAACTATTTCAGTGTCTATGCCTACTGACTCTCAAATTACTACAACCACCAAGGAAATTATCGTCACTCTAAGCAAAGATGTTGTAACACAAGTTAAAACAGATGTAAAATTTCAAGTTAAAAGAGAGTTAACAAGTATTGAAAAAGATAATGATGATATACAGTCAATAAAACAACAATCAGACAAACTAGTTGGAAATGCTTTAATAATTGTTTTACCAAGTGATTCAACAGACAATATAATTGCTAATAACAAGGATAAAATTACAAAAGAACTAAGAAAAAAGGTTACAAAAGTAACGCAGGAGCAATAGTTAACCCCTTAATGAAGGGGTGTAACTATTTCAGTGTCCATGGCCACTGACTCTTCCAATTACTACAACTGCACAGGAAATTATTGTCACTCTAAGCAAAGGTGACGGAACCCCAATTACAATAAGTAAATTTAAAGTTAGAAAGTTCCACAATTGCTGAAACTATTGCTCATAATGCTGATATAACATCAATAAAACAAGAATTAGATAAAGTACCTGGAAATGATTTAACAATTGTGTTACCAAGTGATTCAACAGGTAATTGTAATTGCTAATAATGAACAAAAAATTCTAAAAAAACTAAGAAAGATGATCACAGGTGATGACACAGGAGCAATAGTTAACTCCTTAATGAAAGGTGTCACTATTTCAGTTTCCATGGTCACCGACTCTCCAATTAATATAACTGCCAAGGAAATTATTATTACTCTAAGTAAGGTGATGGAACCCCAATTACAATAAATAATTTTAAAGTTAAAAGAGAATTAACAACTACAGAAGTTTAACAATGCTGATATACAGTCAATAAAAACTATATTTGATGCAAAAGATGGAGATGATTTAATAATTGTACTTTCAAGTGATTCAGGAGGCAACATAATTGCTAATAACAAAGATGCCATCGAAAAAGAACTAAAGAAAGATGATCACAGGTGATGTACACAGGAGCAATAGTTAACCCCTCAATGAAAGGTGTAACTATTTCAGTTTCTATGAGTCCTAATGACTTAATAATTACTACAACCGCCCAAGAAATTATTGTCACTCTAAGTAAAGCTGATGGAACCCCAATTACAATAAATAATTTTAAAGTTTAAAAGAGAATTAACAACTACAGAAGTTAACAATGCTGATATACAGTCAATAAAAACTATATTTGATGCAAAAGATGGAGATGATTTAATAATTGTACTGTCAAGTGATTCAGTAGGCAACATAATTGTTGATTAACAAGGACAATATTGAAAAAGAACTGAGAAAGATGATCACAGGTGATGACACAGGAGCAATAGTTAACTCCTTAATGAAAGGTGTCACTATTTCAGTTTCCATGGTCACCGACTCTCCAATTAATATAACCGCCAAGGAAATTATTGTCACTCTAAGTAAAGGTGATGGAACCCCAATTACAATAAATAATTTTTAAAGTTAGAAAAGATTGAACAGAATATGAAGCTTATACAATTGTGAATAAAAAAAAGAGAGAGGAATTAGCACGCAAGGGAAGATCATCTGAAGCTATTTCGCTAATTCAAATACCAGGAGAAATTTCAGATAATCATTTGCTTGTTTTAAATTATATACAAACAGAATTGAGAAGATAATCATAGGTGATAACAAGGAAGCAGCAGATAAGCCTTCAATGGAAGGTGTAAAATTATCTCTTTACTTTACATCAAGAGACATCGAAAAATCAACTCCAGTCCCAGAAACAGCTAATTATTTTGTAATAAAATAACCCATCCAAAACTACACATAAAGTGACCCTTTTTAGGATATTTTCGATATGTAAAAAGTTTTCAAAAAAAGGAATAATTTTCCAAATAAAGGTTCATTATTCATATTTTTATAGTGAGTTAAACTTGCTAATAGGTTCAATATAAAAATATCTAAGATTAATTAATAGTAAGTTAGACCCTGAAATAGTGAATGAATAAAAAAATACTTTTCAAGTAGTAGCAGAAAATCTTGACTGGATTTATTTACTTTAATACATGAAAATTGAAAAATAACCTAATTTCTAAAAAACTAAAAAAAATAATAAAAATTCTCTAAGAAATAACGCTATCAATAATTTTATGTAAACATCCTTAATTACTATCTCAAAAATGAAATAATCATAGACAGGATGTTTTATTATCAAAAAGAATGAGGAGTGAGGTAGGTTTAGAAAACAAAAAAACTAAAATGTACACTCTATTAATAAAAAAACCTATTTTTAGATTTTCCTCTTAATTTGTCACTGACCAATTTTGGTTTTTTTCAATTAATGGTTTGTAAAAAGAACCCATTAAAATAATTTTATTATTCTTTGAGAACTCTATTTTTAAGTATCATTTTTATAAGGAGTAAATAATGAAAAGACAAACCCTATATGAACTCATAAAAGCTCATTTTACAAATGATCGTAAACATTCTTAAGTTTAGCTAAACAAATTGCAACACAATTATCTGATCTAGGCGATAAGTCACTTGCCAGCAGCAATAAATAAACTTATTAGAAGTCATAGCAAACTAACTCTCTCTAAAGTTATTGCACAATACCAAGCATTTTAAATGAAAGATCAAAAAAATCCGATCTCTTATTAGATCAAACAAAAAAGAAGTTTGAAAAATACTAAGAGCTTTTAGAAAATGAAAATGATAGTGAATTAAAAATTTCACCAGTGATTAATTTTATTGTCATTATCTAAGATAAAAAAATGTCAAATGACAAAAGATGCCTAATCTCAAAAGACAGAATCCTTTTCAACTAATCTTTAATACTAAGAGTTTAAAAGTTGGATTTCTAGAATTGGCTAATGTTTTTAAAATTAAAGCATATCTTTCAACAAGATTTATTAAACCGGGGAATTTCTTGTAACTGGAATTCAACGTATTTTTCCAAAGTAATTTTGTTACTCGTTGCTCATTCTCGAAATACCTTATTAGTGAATAATTTATTTGCATGTTCTTCAAGTAAGGAATTTATTTGTTTATTTTTTCTGTTTTAAGTTTTTGGTCATTCTTGCTTTCTTTTAGTGCCAGCTTAAAAAAATCAAAGAAATGAGATGTTATATTTATAAATGCTTGATCTTGATCTAAGAATTGAGATATTTGTTTGCTAAAGGAAATCTTTATTTTAAAGTAGCCACTATTTAATTTTTTTAAAAAATTCATTTACTTGCTTAATTGAAGTGTTTATTTTTTGTTTAAAGATAGTGCCTCAATTTGGCGACCATAGACTAGGATGTATTTTTGATTTATATAGTTGGGTAACTTCAAAGTTTAACTGTTCTACTGAAGTTATTTTATCTAGATTTAAAAGTCCTAAATCTCATATCTTCAATTCATTTTTTTTTAGACTTTATTTTATCATTGCAGGATATAACCATAAAAGTTATAGAAGAGATTAGACTAAAATTTCCTAAAGTTAAAAGTGTTTTTTTCATTTTCAGTTTTATTTTCTATAATTATTATATCTATTTGTAAATATAAGTTCACAAAATAGAAACATGACTAGTGGTTCCTTTAGCACTTTTTAAATACAAACTACTGAAGTTTTACTATTTTTTGATAACAAATCAACAATACAAACATAAAGTTACTTGATATTTTACATGTCGTAAACATAATTATCAATACATTAGTAAAACATTGTCCTATTTAATTGTTTTGTTAACATCATCATAAAATCTTCAAACATAACCTTTTGATGTTTTTGCTTTTCTAGGGTTTGGATTATTATAATTTTGAGCAACAAAAATTATACTTCTATAATCTACGTTTCATTTTGTTCTGTTTTTATTCAAACTAAAGCTTCAATTATATTTTTAAAACCAATTATAGGCTTACCTTCTATACTATATGCAATAATTTTTCTTCTATGATTTATTTATATTTAATAATTTTTCTTGTGCTTCTTTTGAATAGAATATGTTATTTTCTATTTTTATCTTTTCTCTTCTATAAAATTCCCATTATAGCCATAATATATAGGATAATATCCAGAGGCACACTTAAATGCAACACTAGGAGTAATTATTTTATTTACATTTTCTTCTTCTTTTTTTAATTCTTTTACACAATATGGAATATTACCTTTACAACGAATATCTTCTCCTTTTTTAAACCATAACTTAAGTACTTTTCAAATTTCCTTGATTTATTTTCTTTTTATAGGGTCTAATATTTCAAGTTCTAATTCATCTATTGAAAACATTTTTTACCTTCTTTCTATTCATATTTATTATATCATATTTTTTTAACTTTTCTCTTTTTATTTATACATCTTTATTCATATAATTGATACTTTCATTAAAATTTGATTTTATTAAAGCAACGTAATTATAATTTAGTTAAAATTAGGTTAAAAAACAATAATGTATGACAAATTAATAACTACATTCTTATTTTATGTTTTTTTAAAATATAATTTATTTATGAAAAAGATAGTAGTAACCTAAATTTAGATAATAAAAAATACTCCTGAAGAAAATTTTAATTTAAATGGTTAAATAAAATGAAGCATATTATGACACTAACCAGGAAAATTGAAAATTTCTTATTTGGAGTATATTAATCTTGAGAGGTATTTCTAATCTTATTGATATAGATCAGAGTTTGCCTTTAAAAATAAATTTGGGGTGACTAAATTTTGCTAAAAGTGAAAAGAAGATGAAAATTATTTAAAAACTTTTAATATCGACATTTTTAAAAAGAAATTTATTTTTGAAAAAAGGACCATCATTAGTAAAGAGAACATTAGAAATTAGGAATGTGGGATAGTATTGAAAGACTTATGACTCGCTTGCTTAAGTACAAGAACCAAAATTTAGTTATTCACTCTAAACATTTCAACATATCCCTTAAGCTACTTGCATAAGTGATCTCAAATAACAAAAGTGGAATTAAAAGAAGACAGGGTTTTTAATTTATAGATTAAATATGATGCAGACATAAGCGATTTTGCATCTTTAAAATTTAAAAAGGTGAGTTGAAAAAAGTTACAGTTTATAAATCGCCACATAAAAAATAATGATAAGATGCAAATTAGTCAAAAAACAAATTATCCAATCTCTTTATAAGAATGCTTTGTTAGCGATAAAAAATAAAGATTACAAAGATCATTTTATTACAGCACCCACCGGATCTGGTAAGTCCCTTATTTTCAATCTATAGCTTATAAATTGTCTGAAAATATAATTTTTTAACAATTATTGTATCACCTTTAAAAGCCTTGATGGCGGGACCAGGTTGAAGCTTTTAAAGAAGTTTATGATAAAGTTGCAAACAATAACTTGATACTTCCTACGTGATAGAGTGAAGCAATAGAAAAAATTCAAAAGTCAGAAATATCAGTAGTTTATGTTTCGCCCGAAACTTTAATGTCTAATCATATGAAACACTTTTTTGCTAATAGAAAACTAGGAAGTTTAATTATTGATGAGGCTCACATTGCAACAACATGAGGCAAAGGATTTAGACCAGATTATTGATACTTGGATAATTGAATTAAGAGAGCAAGAAAAACTAATCCTTTTTTAATAGCCACTTTTACCGCTACAGCTTCATACCATCAATTTATGGATTATTCAATGAATAATGAAACAAAATCGAATTTACTTATGAATAATCCTATTGAAATAATTGCTCCGGCATATAGAGATGATGTTACTTATAAGATAGAACCAGAAGATAAAACTATGCAAAGAGCTGTTTTTGAATCCTTTAAAGTTACTAAATTTGTAGATTTTATAAAAAGTCATCCTCACGAAAAAATTCTCATTTACTTTCCATTTAGAAAACAAACTTATTCTTTTAGCAAAAAATTTGAAGAGTTAAACATCAAGAATGTTGTCTATAATGGTGAAATGACTAGTAGTAGTAAAAAGGATTCTTTTGATTTGTATAGAAAAGGTTAAAGTAAAAGTTATGTTAGCTACAAAAGCATTTGGTATGGGGAATTGACATTCCTGATATTAAGTATGTTTTACATTATGCACCAAACTGGTACATTGAATGATTATTTACAGGAAGTAGGTCGAGTAGCTAGACAAACAATATGGAAGGTGTAGGAGTATCTTTCCTGTTAAAAGTCAGAGTGAAAAGGTGGGTACATCTGATTTTACGTTTATTGATCAACTTTATGGTATGTCATCTATCAAAATAAATGAACTAATCAAAATAATACAGGCAGTAGTTGCTAAATATACAAAAAATAAAAAACCAAATATGATTATTCCTTTTGAAGATTTTATCATTTAAACCTACTGCAGAAGAATATTGAATCTAGACTAAAAATTTGTTTTATTATGTTACAAAGAGATCTTGAAATAAGTATAAGTTTCCACCTTTATTAATAAGACCATCTGGTATTTATACAAAGGCCATCGCAAAAAAATTAGTGAGAAATCTATTTAATGATAATTTTGCTATTTAAAGGAAGAAGGATTTAAAGATATTTATAAAATTATTTAGAATCAATTTGGGAAAAGCACTTTGTGCATATTTCTTTCCCTTTTTTAAACTTTTATACTATTCTAATAAAAGTCATGCAGAGAACATTCTTAAAGATAAATCATCAGGAGTAGAATTACTAGATAAAATTTCTAAACTTAGATCTTCTTATAATCCAGGCAAATTTGTGAATTTACTAACAATGTTAAAACACAATTCATGAATCTTATGATTTTGGTAAAAAAATTATTCACGAGCTCTTTAGTCTACAATCTAGCAAAACAGTAATAAACAAAACTATGATAGAAGAAGTTGCTAAAAAGTAAATTTATCTCCTTATTCAATTATGGATTTTTTTAAATGCAATTTATAGCTACTATAAGAAGCAATTTGAAATGATGAAAATTCTTATGCTATGTTAAATTCAAGAATAGAGCATATTTTAGCCTCAAAATGGTGAAAAATTAAAAACAAGTATTTACTCCAAAACATTCATTCTTCTCTAATTGAAGCTATTGATAATTCTGTGGATATGAAAATAAAATTATTTTCCTATGAGTCTTTCCAGTGATTCATCATATAGTAAAACTTTAAGGGGAAATTAAGCTTTTTTGAAATTTTAGAAAAATTTCAGTTGAATCTTATAGCGGTATGGAATCAAAAGCCTTTGTAAAAATTAATTCTATAAAAATTTTAAAAGACTTACTTAAGGATAAAAAATATGAAAATGGTTACATAAAAACCTCTAAAAACAGCACTATAGAGCTAAGCAAGTTTTAAAAGATTTCTTTTTCACTCCTCGAACTCATTCAGAAACTAGACAATTTATTGAAGAAAACTTTCTCATCAGAAATAAGAAGTCATTAGATGAATTTTAAATCTTCAAAAATAGAAATTAATATAATAAAATTATTTTATTTCTAACATTTCTAACTTATATTTGTAAACGTATAACATCATGAACTGGATAACTTATTCTCATTTTTATTTTATCAAGAATTTTCAATAAATATAGCAATATCATCTACATATCCTGTATAACCAAGACTTTATACCCTCTTGCTTGATTAATTACACGAATTACGGCCTTCATTTTCTCTAAAATTAACATATTTGCAATAATGTGTGACTCTACAGTCCCCCCATATGGTACTATTTCATTTACGTTCATTTATTTTCTTTGCATTCTTCACAATAAATACAATTGACTTTATGTAAAAAGACTCCATTATTTGCCTATTTTGATATTCTTTTGAATATCCATTTTTTGTAAAAAATTTTTTTGGATTTAAATTGTTTATATGAATTTTTAAAATCTATTTTTCAAACAATAATATTCTTGTTTTCAAACCCTTGTAATATATCAAACGAATTAATAAATTTTGAACCATTGCTTTTGCCATTAAAAATAAGAAACGAAAGAATCAGGATTTTTAACTTGTTTATCATTATTTACTTTTTCATTTTTACTAGAATATGAAATATTTCCATAGTTCTTTGAATTCTTATTCAAATTAAATTCTTTATGGAAATTATTAGTTTTAAGAAAATAAATAGAAACGTCATTCAAGAGATTAATATTTGTTAAAATGTATGCAATAGCTATTTGGAACTTTATGTCTTTAAATTGGTGATAAGTTCTAACATCTTGCATAACATTGAATTTTTCATCTGGCTGACTTGGAAAATTTTTTATAAAGTTAATGTGTTTTAATTTAATTTTTATATCCTTATTTGAAATAATTCATTTACACTGTTTATTTCTTCTCGAAATTCTTCGTTTAACCATTCTTTTTTCCTTAAGAAATTTTTTATTTCAAATTCTTTGAGGAATTCATATCTTTAAATATGATAAAAGAATTAATGTTGCTTAATCTTTCTTTATCCATTTTTCAACTTATGTATTTTTAAAATTTGTATTATTTTCATTATTAAAATTATACATATTGTATGTTTAAATTAAATATAATAATTTTTGCTAAAAATGTTATTCTCTCAAAATTCAAGATGTATCTATAACTCACAAATCACAAAAATATAAATTGGATTTATTTAGCAAAATAAATACACATAATTTCCATAGAAAGAGTTGTTGAATGAGTAAATTGTTTGAATA